>JACXSJ010000483.1:9379-277318 GCA_014851325.1 Pentalonia nigronervosa | reverse complement strand
CGTAATTTCAATGCATTTCTGATTTTGCAACACCGCGTTTGCCCGCGTTCGGAATCGCCTAGTGTTTAACTAGCATGTAAAGATCAAGATAAAAATTATTATAATTGTCTCGCTCAAACACATTATAAGAAACTCGCCCAAACACATTACTTTTATTATGCGGATAAAAAGATAATTCGTCCAAACGCAGACCGCCCAATAAAACAGTATCTGATTATCTGTAGAAAATCAGATAAAAGTTTTATTCTAGATAAGATAGAAAGATAGTGTGAATCTGTTTTATCTGGATAACGCACGACACTGAATATAATATGATTATTTAACAGATTTCCGAGCAACAATGTGTTTTATTAAGATTTAAAGCACTGAATAGAAGCTGAGTGTTGACGCACTGCGTTTCCGTTTAGAAACGTTTATCGTACCTGTGGAATTTATCATTGAATTTGATACATCTATTACGGTAACTTTACAGAGTACCTAACATTTCGGGTTTTTATAGTTCCCTCCCCCCCTCATAACTGTCCCTTAAGCGGACGACGAATCGTGTTCAATCGCATATTTAATAAGGCGAGTCATACGAGTCCCCCAATCGGAGAATTTCGTAATAAATTATACGAATTATCGTCTTACTGCGTGTCTTACCTACACGTTTGGTGGTCGTAGCAAATTATAAATCTGACACACCGTCTCAGAAATTAAACTATATTCTGAGAGTTTATACTAATTGATGTGTTGCTCTCATGTAATTGATAGGCCGACATCGAAGTTATTCCGACGATTGTATTTTCGTTCGTACACGTTTTCGGCAGCAAATTTTGACTTCGCAGACGACCGGCCCCAACACACAAAAATCAATTAAAGGCGTTATTTTGTTGTAGTAAATTGTATTGCACACCGAAAACGGAAATTCCCAAAGGGTTCTTCCGATAAGCTTCGCAGTTCTCACACCAGTCGGTAAGCGTTCTATTGTTTTGATCATACTTCCAAACCCAACACAGACGCCTGAACAGTAAGACATGTTTGCAAAAAAATTAATTTTTACGGTAGACCCGAATAGGACGATTACGACTTCGGAAATCGGCATCAATCATTTATACATTTTTATGTCAGCACTTAGGATATAATAATCAATAATATTGAAAAAAATGTTAAATGTCACTATACATGATTGAAAATCAAACTCTTTCCGACGTAGAAATATATTTGAAATCAAACAAAACGTCGAAGAATTCCGATATCCAAGGGTTTCGATTTTCAACAGTAAACGCGCGTCGTATGGCGTGAAAAATGGTTAGAAGGTTCAAAAGCACGCCGTATTATGATACGCGATGTGCACTGTTCATATGTTATAATAAGCAAAGCGCGATAATATTATGACATCCATTTCCAGGACATCAATTTTTAGCCGTCAGTCTGTTTTCAGTCTATTATTATAAGATCCGTCGTCTATATGCCCGTCTGAAATGGTCAAATGTAGTATGATATACAAATGTTTATCCCGTCACAAATAACGGTTTTATTTTGTTTTGTTTATTTATATTTTATACACCCAATAATAGTGTACATATATATATATATATATATAGGTTAGGACTCCGATTTAATAGATAGACCGTTTCTCATCCAAATATTATCTTCATGTGTTCGCAAAAAGGGTTAAATTATATTTAAATTTTATATATTGCAACGGGGTTCTTAAACAGCATATTGTTTTGAGCGAAATAATATAAGGCACATTTTGTGTTAAGAATCAATGGTTTTGAAGTCATATTTTGCATATTATTATTAATTATAGTGGAGATTATTACGGTTATGGTTAATATAACGATCTAGGGTCATAATACATATTGTATTATAATAATCATAGGAATGGTAATCGATTATCTAATCTGAAACCTCACTTAGAGTGATAGGTTGACTTCAACGTTTTTTGGTTTACAAACTTTATGTACATAATCTAAAAAAATATATTTAGTAACCCGTTTTTTTTTTTAATTGTTTTTATTACTTTTTTATATGCGTTTCCGTTCTCCTGTGATGATCCGGCCTTTTTTTCAAGTGAAAGTCAATCGTTTTTACTGTAACATATTAAATGGATAATTATTTTTAACATTTTTATGTATCTAAATCAAAATTTGAACATGTAGTCTCAGTTATTAATATGAACCTTTATATTAAGAATAATAGTCTTGAAAAATGGTTTTCAAAAAAATAAAATAGATTGGCATATTACTGGATCTAGAATTTATTATACTCGGATATTCTTAGATAATATAAAGCATTTATAAATTAATATAAAATACCCGTTTTAAATCATAATAGCACTATGATTACCAAAATTATTCAAAAAAATATTCTGCCTTGGAATAAGGAATTAATATAAGGAATATATATATAATTAAAAATGAAAACAAATTAAAAAAATTATAAGCATAAAAAATATATTATTGTTTTTTTAGAAAAATGTCTAAACTAAATCAACGAATTACCTAAAATAACAACGGCAGCATCCTGATTCCTATATACACATAATGTTAATTAATTGAAAAGTCAGTAGTTTTTATTCAAAATATTATGCAGAAATTCTAGTAAAATGTTTTTGATGTAATATATGATTAATACATGATTCATAGCTTTTCTTTTACCGAAAGTCAACCGATTTAAAAAGGTTTTTTCATCGTGCTATAAATAAACAACTTTACAAAATGGCTATTTTCGAATAGATATTAAGCATTTTTTGAATTTTTTGTTTTTTAGACTACTGTAAAAGGAGGCTATTAGTAATATATTATACATTTAAAAAACTGCATTATATTTCGAATTAGAGCTACTGACTTTCTAATTAATTAATATATCATGTATGTATGCAGAAAATATGTAATTAATTAACTACAGTTTTTGGATAAGCACTAATTGAATACTAGTTCAACTTAATTAATATCATCATAGTATATAGTCGTCGTATTTTGACACACTTATTGCTTATCTCATTACAGATGTAATAATATTGTCACGGTGTGAACCACCATCACATTATTTATATTTGCAATACAATAAATCTATCTACGGATATAATTTTTTTTTTAACAAAGTTAAAGTCTCGATAACAGGACCATTGGCTTGTATTACTACTTAAATTACTTAAACTAAATTGTACTAATCAATATGTTTTATAAATAAATACATACAATTATATTTCATATATTGTATATTATATTATTTTCAAAACTCGTGTGTCTAACTATAACATTCACCCCGTATTAACATGGAGTCTCAGCATGTATAATGACTTTGGATAACTTTACAACATATATAATAATAATCCTTCAACTCACGTGTGTGCTTAAATAGTCTCTATTCATCGCTCGCTACGAATATCATTGATATCTAACTAGGTCATTGGCAGAATCAAAATATATATTATATTATATATACGTTAAAATGGTGGTGATCGGTGAACAAATAAGTGTCTTGTTGGATTGAACATCAAAATCTTCTCATATTCTCCTGTTTGATATTCTAATCTCTCACCAGTTTACATGGGGAATATGACGATGTTTTGTAGTCATACTACATAGACCATACTATAATATTATATAAACCGAATGATCCGTTTAACTTAAGACACTCGTTGTTTCACAAACCACTAACGTTTTAGAAAACATCTATTTTACACAATTTTTAAGTCGTTACAAAACAATATTTATTTGGAGGAAAAATTAAATTTTTTCTTAATTTTGTCGTTTTAATTTTCAAGATTTTTACTTTTTTGAATGATAACATACATTTTTAATTTCATATTTCAAAACAAAATATTATCACGAGTATTTTAATCCGTAGAAGTCAAATTTTGGATAGGTAAGTAGTTTATAAGTTAAAATAGTAATTAAATTTTAGATTAGTGGAGTAATGGAGCAATATCGAAGTACTGCGAAAAATATTCTGCTTTTAGAGTAAAGAACATAAAATTTACGTTTTCACTAAAAAAATAATAAAAATAATGAACAACGACAACCATAAAAATAGTAATATATAAAAATATTTTAGAAATATTTTGTTTTTTAACGACTTAAATTACTTAAAAAAAAATATTTCCAAAGACGTTAATGGTTATTGAAATATTGAGTGTTTTACGTTAAATGAATCACTCGGTATGTAATACAAACCCTTAAGATTACAATCTTATAATAATTAATTTTAAGATTTTCTACTTCTTAATTCTATATATATATTTTTGATATTATCATAAAAAAATGGACACATATTCAATAAATGCTTAAATGTCGACTTAAATATCGTTCAAGTTGGTATATATTTCTTTATATGTTTACATAAAAAATATGTAAAGAATTATTAAGCTGCAAATCATAAAAGTAATTATTATAATCATTGTGATTATTGTGTTTATAAGTATTTCATTTAAATATTTTATTTTTTCTCAATACATCTCTAAACGTTTTTATGTCTTTACTTAATGTTTAAATAGTTTATAATTTGTAACCAGTAGCTACAATTAAAATTAACAATACAATATATCGATTTTCATAAGTGAAACTAAATTTACGCGTGAGCCACCCTATATATCAGCATATAGTACCTAGTTGAAATAAAGCTACAAACACCCTCTGAGTTTCAAGGAATCTTTTTATATAACTTTTATTTAAAACAGTCCATTAATTGATCGGATTATCGCGTTCAGACATACAATTTCTTCATGTTTATAATATCAAGTGGGTAAATTATATTAAGAGATATGGTCACATAGATATTGTTTTTGAACAGTTTTAACAAAAAGACGTAATCAATTATCACGTTTGGTCATCTATCGATTTTGGTACCTATTTAATTTTATCAAACAGTATAAAATACAAAATAAGTTTTTCGGTGAATTGTTCGGTTGAGAACTTCGGCACAAAACTTTACTGTGGCTCTGAACTTCCATTTGAAAGTTGTCAAATTTTATATCAACATTAACCTCTATACCAGTTATAGTAATTAACGTGCGCAGCATTTTGTATTAGAGACTGTAATATATATATTATTATTGTGGTTTGTGTATAACAATAACAGTATATAGACATTCTAGTTGGCCTTTTGGTCAAACTAATATTTTTTTCTTTTAAATAAAATATTATGTTATTGCAATATTGCTTTAATAACTGGAATTAAACATATGCCAATTTTGAATAAAAAAAAACCATTCACAACCATTCACGATGAAATATCTTTAGTTTTTATAATAATGTTCACCTCCGAAATGTAGGTATTTCATTAATTTGATAACAATTAAAATATCTCAAATGTTTAATCAACGACGTATATTTTATAGCAATCGCATTTATCTGAAATTGCTTTTTTACGAGGTGAACGAAAGACACACGAGTATTGAAGAGAATTTACGATATTAAAAAATCACTGTTAATTATTCTATAAAATAGTGTTTACTTTCGTTTTTTTTTTTTGTACACTACAGATTATAAAAATAAGTACACATTATATAGGAAGTAACATAATTTCACTGGAAAAAATCGATCATATAATATTCGGCATTTGATGGTTTTATATTATATATGATTTTTTTCTATTCGCCTGTATTTGAATTCGAATCAGGAAAAATATTATTTGTTCGTGTCCTTCAAATGTTATATTAAGCCTATGATATATACCTATATTATATATATATATGAAGTAGTTATCCATTGGGAAATCATACGACGTCGTATGCGTATAGGTACTTTTATTATTTTATTACAAATTATTTGAACTTACACGAATCAAAGTCAAACGTCGTGTGTCTTGAAAAAATAAAACTATTGGATTTAGAGAAAAAACAAACTTTAAACATATATTATAGAAATATAATATTTACCGCATGTATACTCGAAATAAATTTAATATGAAATTATTTTGAATAAAATGCTGATTCGACTTAAAAACGATAATCACTCCTTCCAATTTACCACGTCTTCTACCATGTATAATGCATTAATAATATGTAGTGGTGTATAGTAAAGATACAAATGCGTTTTACAGATTTAGAGCCAACCATACGCAATTAGTCATTATGCATTTCAATTTACTGTTTTAAAATGAAAAAAAAATCTAAACGAGATTCGTCGTTCTAAGAAAATTTTCGATTGAAATAAAAAATTGTCTGGCGTATACGTTTTTAGTAGCTGCAGGTAGTATTTAAGATCAAACTTACGTCTGTAGGCTAGATGCGCCTATATGATAATATAAAATATATATTATATACATAATATAATAAAAAATATCGTATGCTTAGGTATAATATGACGTTTAAATGAGGTGTTATCTAAATCCACTATAATGCACACGCGGCTGAAAGGCTTTCGGGGCACAAATCGAATGAAAGAAAACGATGTGACCTAAGTTGTTGGAGTTTTCATATAGGCAGCCGACGGTGTTCGAGAAGAATTCTTAAAAATTTATATGATATACCTACAGTTGCTGATATGCCAACTACGATTCGGCTGTACGCGTGACTACGGAATTAAAATAATATGTCCACCAATAGTTATTGATTTAACTTACAGCTGCGAGTCAAGTGGAGTGGTGAAGAGGGTAATCGAAAGGCGGTCGTTTCTGAGTTTCTTAAGTGGTGGATGTTGCAATGGCCAATATAGATGATAAAATAAACATCAAATATCACATACAATTTCGTTAAATGGAAATTTCACTGTATTAACTATAGTATTTTTAGTAATAACTACGATAGGTAGTTACGATTAATAATATGGCATCGAATGCATTTATTGCTGGTGTTGCAGGGTGGGTGAAATATTAGCCTCTGAAAAATGTCAAGTTCGTCACGTCAAGCCGGCTACGATCGCGCAGTAGTTGTAGTAGAGGTGTAACGTGACTTTCGGGGAGTAAATCGAATGAGAGGAGAGGATGTGACCTAAGGCGTCATAGTTTGCAGAATGGTAGCCGACTGTGTTTGAGACAAAAAATTATAAAAAGTATATTATGATATACCTACTATAGTTGATATGCCATCTGTGAATCGGGCACAACGTGTATGTTTGACTACGGTATTAAAATAATAATGTGCACCGAATTATATTGATTTAATCTACAGCTGCGAGTCAAGTGGCGCGGCGAAGAGATTAATCGAGAGACGGTCGCCTATGAGTTTCCAATGTAGATGATGACTTAGTATACTAACTTTACTATTTTTTTTTAGAAATGACTACGTCACGTAGTTATAACAACAACAGTAGATGCCTGTGCTGCGGGTGCTGCAGAGTGGGTGTACGTTACATATCGTAACGTTATACTTTCGGTGCGCAAATCGAATGAGAGAGGACGTGTTGGGGTTTTCAGGGTGGCGGTCAACGGTGTTCCAGACGAATAATTATTAAAGTCTATGGTGTAGGCAGAGCAGCTTATGTGACAACTATGGACGGATGGTGGGGGTGGGGGGGTTGCTGGTGACGGATAAATAGATAACTATTTTAAGTATTTTAGTAATAACTACGTCGGGCAGTTACGACGGCAGGGAATGCCTGTGCTGCGGGTGCTGCAGAATGGATGTAATATTTCAAATTTCAATATTTTCCTCTGAAAAATTTCTAATTCGCCAGACTACGACTGCTTAAGCGTCGATTTAGCAGAAGTGTTTGCGTTCGTCGTAACACGAATCTCTCACGCTCCCACGCCCACGGTCATCTCATCGTCACGAGGAGAAACGCAAATTCTCCGGTACACGCGCGAATCTTGTCATATTTATTGTTTCGGGGCCTCTCCGGAAGCTGTAGCTATTTTTTCGCATAATAATATTATAATTCCCACTATTGTCGTATTATTCCGCCGGCGCGGTTCTGTTGAACACTCGATAATACGATAATAATATTGTATAAGGTTTCGTTTTTCGTACATTCGGCGGGTCCCGTTATAATATTACGTCCGCTGAGCCGACGATATTTCTTTCGATCGAATACAATATAATAATAATATATTAGCCGAGGGTAACGAAACGGATTTCTAGTGGAGTATTCGCATCGAACGCGTACGTATTCATCAAACCGTTTTACACGCGATGGTGCGTACCGATATATTATTATATTTTATTATCCGCGTGCTATATACGTGTATAAGGTGTAACGGAACGACTTGACAAATATTATGAAATGACTAAATTTGTTTTAATCAATAATTACATTTTGTTTTCGACATAAATATGTTTTTGTGCTGAGGATACAGGATTTTGTTTATATTTTTATTTTACTTTAATTTTATAATTATTTGTAATTAATCTATTATCTAATTTTATAACAAAATATGTAGCACGCTACTTAATATTCATCATCTACAACGAAAATGATTTCTGATTCATTGTTGTTCCTTGAATACATATATTTATGGTTCATCGATTTTCCTTGTAAAGGAGGAATATAGAGTAGTGTGCCACGTTTTTTTTTTTAATTTATTCTATTTTATTTTAATAATTGAAATAAAAAATGTTTAATTGTATTTCATTTTTTTTGGAAAAAATCAAAATAGTCATTTCGTAAATTTAATTTTTAGGAAAATGTTGATTGTAAAAACGTTTATTTATTTTATTTTTTGCAATTTTTTGAAATATCAGCTGTAGTAATTAGTTCAAAACTTCCCAATAATTTTTTAAAAATATTCTTTTTGGAAATTTTCGACCACACATGTGAATCTCAAATTGTCTATTGTCCCCTTAATTTTTATAGTTTTTTTTTTTTTTTTTTTTTTATGCGCGTTTAACTACAGTATTGATTTTTCATTTTTTATTTGTCAGGTCTTTCTGTCACACTCTGCAGTAAATACGGTTAGCTGTAAAAGTCAACCGCGTTAGGTTTTCATTTAACGTTCAATCGTAATAAAAGTACAACACATAATGCTATCTAAGTAGATATATATTTTGTTTATTGTTCTGTGTGAAGTTGATTACGCGAAATATCGATATTGTTTCACACCGCGGGCTCGTCAAAGTCATTCGTTTTACAATAAGTACACCGCACGGTCACGTAATAACGACCGTACATAAAAAATGTCGTGTCGGATATAACGACCACACAATACAGTGTATTGTGATAAAATATTAACACCGCGCCATAAACGTTTTCGGATCTTCTGAATATTATAGAATTTATCTGTGCAATACAGTTTATGGGCAAACGTAAATTGTACTCAACGAAAGGAAAAATTTGTAAATTGCGCCCAATATATTTCAGGTATAAATTTTTATGTAGTAAAATTGCATCTAATACATTTCAGGTATAAATGTTTACGTAATAAATTGCGCCGAGCAGAGGATATATTATTTTTATGTCAGCCATTTAGCATTGCTCGGAGGACACCACGAAGAGAAGACTCTATTACTGTCCTCCAAAAATAATGACTTTTAGGCTTGGTTAAAACAAATAAATTAATAATAAATACAATTTTTATTTTAAACTAATTAATATGTGTGGGTATAATATTAAGTTGTTAAGAATGTTTTTGTTAGATTAATTATATTATAAAGAGTAAAATAACAATAATTTTATAAGTTTTTTCATATATTATTAGCATCGTAATGTTACATCGTTTTCACATATTCAGCTAATAAGTCATTGATATCTATAATATTTTAATGATTTAAGCGATAAATGTCTGGCTTTTACTCCGATAGTTATTGTACAACAGTGTATAAAATAGATATCGACGAATTCGAGGTCGCTTAGCTATTATGGGTGCAATTTACTATACCCATTTTAGAAATTGAAAAATGCTGGGTACAATTTACTACTTAAAAATTTATATCTGAAAAATCCCGTGTGCAATTTATTTACTATACTATTTTTTTTACCTGTTTACAGTGAGCGAAATTTACAATCGCCCCAATTTATAGTGGACAGGTAGACTTACGGTTTGTAGGTAAAGCGCAGTGACGGATATAATACCCTAGTTCTATAGAGGAGGAGAGGTGAATTTAAAATCAAAAATGATAATCGGGTTTTACCCCTCTCTATATTGTTTTATTACTGTAATCGGCATGAAAAATATTCACATTTTGTTGGTATTAGTTTCAGAAAAATGTTACAATTATTATAATTATGCACATGCCAACATTTACGACGGCTTATAAGCGACATTCGGCATCGAGCTGCTGTTGGCCGTTGGAGCTCTCTTATGTAAGCTTCAAGTCTTCAATTGGGGCATCAATCTCGAGCACAGATTTTGCCTATTTAAATTCTCAAGTATCGAGTTGTAGGCAATATTGTATTAATATTTAGTGGTGACGAAAAGGGAGAAAGGGGAGCGATCCAACGATTATCCCAACAGAGGTGGCGAACCTTTTCGAGTAAAGTGCCAACATTTTGTAATCTAATAGTTTCAAAAAAATTTCACGTGCCAGTATATGTTAATTTGAGAACCTATAAATATTATTTTCTGGAGAAATAGGTGTCTAAAAATGTTCTTTGACATTCTTTTAATATCAGTTGTGTATTTTTTTAATCGTACGTGTTTTAATGAAACACAAACAGCATTAGCTTTAAAGAACAATGTATTATTCCTATGTTTTGGTTTGAAATAATTCATTGTGAAAAATAAACTTTCATATATTATGTATGTTGACGCGATTATGAGTTTATTTGGAATGAGCTATGAGCTTTCTTTTTCCAATGTACATTTTATGTCTGGAAGCAGTGAGTTCCATAGTTTTATATAACTGATGAGTAATTTTTTTTAGAAATAATAATCAATTTTATTTTTACTAAACGTAGGAATAAAAAATGAAATAAAAATAGTTTTGCATGCCGCGAAAGTTTGGCCAACGTGCTAACTTTGGCACGCTTGCCATAGGTTTGCAACCCCTGCACTAAAGGTATGGTTATTAATCTACTCTACAATGTCGTCAATTTCTTGGGGCATTATCAATTAATATTTTAATTTGATAAATAATATGCAACTGTTCTATTTCTACTTTCTAGGAAAGTCTAATAATAATAATAATTACAATTGTGGGCTTATCATCGTTTTAAAAATGATGTGGTTATAAGAAATACACAGCGGTTGCGCGATTGGACTAAAGGTCGATTATTTTGTTGTTGAAACTAATTAAGTGTCCAAAACTTTGAGGGAGACTTCACTACAAAGTTTAAGTTCACCGGACTATTTAACTATGGAACAGAAACTAAATCAACGAATTACCTAAAATAACAACAGCGGCATCCTGATTCCTATATACACATTATGTTAATTAATTAAAAAGTCAGTAGTTTTTATTCAAAATATTATGCAGAAATTCTAGTAAAATGTTTTTGATGTAATATATATAATTAATACATGATTCATAGCTTTTCTTTTACCGAAAGTCAACCGATTTAAAAAGGTTTTTTCATCGTGTTATAAATAAACAACTTTACAAAATGGCTATTTTCGAATAGATATTAAGCATTTTTTGAATTTTTTGTTTTTTAGACTACTGTAAAAGGAGGCTATTAGTAATATATTATACATTTAAAAAACTGCATTATATTTCGAATTAGAGCTACTGACTTTCTAATTAATTAATATATCATGTATGTATGCAGAAAATATGTAATTAATTAACTACAGTTTTTGGATAAGCACTAATTGAATACTAGTTCAACTTAATTAATATCATCATAGTATATTAGTCGTCATATTTTGACACACTTATTGCTTATCTCATTACAGATGTAATAATATTGTCACGGTGTGAACCACCATCACATTATTTATATTTGCAATACAATAAATCTATCTACGGATATAATTTTTTTTTTAACAAAGTTAAAGTCTCGACAACAGGACCATTGGCTTGTATTACTACTTAAATTACTTAAACTAAATTGTACTAATCAATATGTTTTATAAATAAATACATACAATTATATTTCATATATTGTATATTATATTATTTTCAAAACTCGTGTGTCGAACTATAACATTCACCACGTATTAACATGGAGTCTCAGCATGTATAATGACTTTGGATAACTTTACAACATATATAATAATAATCCTTCAACTCACGTGTGTGCTTAAATAGTCTCTATTCATCGCTCGCTACGAATATCATTGATATCTAACTAGGTCATTGGAAGAATCAAAATATATATTATATTATATATACGTTAAAATGGTGGTGATCGGTGAACAAATAAGTGTCTTGTTGGATTGAACATCAAAATCTTCTCATAATAAATTTTTTCTTAATTTTGTCGTTTTAATTTTCAAGATTTTTACTCTTTTGAATGATAACATACATTTTTAATTTCATATTTCAAAACAAAATATTATCACGAGTATTTTAATCCGTAGAAGTCAAATTTTGGATAGGTAAGTAGTTTATAAGTTAAAATAGTAATTAAATTTTAGATTAGTGGAGTAATGAGCAATATCGATGTACTGCGAAAAATATTCTGCTTTTAGAGTAAAGAACATAAAATTTACGTTTTCACTAAAAAAATAATAAAAATAATGAACAACGACAACCATAAAAATAGTAATATATAAAAATATTTTGTTTTTTAACAATTTAAAATTATATAAATTTAACATTAACAAAAACGTTAACAATTTTTGAAATAATGAGTGTCTCACGTTAAATGGATCAACTGATATAAATAGTACGTGATTATTATGATAGTTTGTGGTTTCCATGACCAACAAAAGTAAAAGAAACAAACATAGGATGACCATATTTTGAAATATTTATATTATTCATTATGAATGACATAAAATATTAACCTAAAAAAACTTAAGCATAATAAAGTTTTAATAGGTTATAAAAGTTATCTAAATAATTTATTATTGAACTCGACAAAATGTATTATATTATGTTAGATTATTGGGATTTGCAAAATTTGGAATTTGTTTTATTTATGAAATATAAATTAAATTACTGTTCTACATATTTTTATTTTTTAAAAAAAAATAATACATCGTTAAAAAATTACGTTTATTTTAGTGCGTTTAGAACATATACAAAAAAATAGGTCTACTACTGTTAACAGTTATATTATGAAATACAACGTAATTAATAAAAATGTAGAACTACATACTTGAGAAATTGCAAGTTACGATAATTATATAATTTAATTTGATCGGGTTATTTCCGAATTACATTTTATACCACCATAGTAATATACTGCTGTACACTTCGTTAAATGTATTAATTTATACTTTAGAACGTATAATATGAACAATTCGGATAAAACAATTTTTATATTTGTTTATTAAATTACTAAAATATTATGTGAAAATTATATCTAGTGAAATATGAAATGTGTGTAGTATAGTGTACCTACATGGTTTTGGCAATTTCAATTTCCATTAAATCAGAGAAGTTTTCATTTCTGTTATACCTTCTACAACTATATATACGTTTTAGATACATCAAAGTATATTTCCCATTTCCCTCGGTGACTACAGTGGTATAATACGTAATACTACCATATAATTGGCATGATGAATGATTTGTATAAAACATCGTCGAATTGTATATTGCGCAGTACGAATCAAATAATTATTCCGAACCTTTATCACTATAAACGACTATAAAATCTAAAACAAGTAAAGCTGGTATAATAATATATTATTATCTTATATCTTGTGTGATATCGTGATAATAATTTCTCATAAAAAGAAAATAATATATCATAATATTATAGTTCTCTTCCGTCTCGCCGATGGCCGTGGTCATAAATATTAAGTGTTATAATAATATAATGTGTGTTCAAATTTTATTTCGTACAGTACGAGTGCGGATATTCTTCGTTTTAAAAATAAACAACACCCGCTACGCGTAAAACCGAAAAATAGTTTTGTAACATCGGTTCACTTATATACGTGACAGGCACCTACATGTCCTTAAAAATGGTCCTTCTCGTTCACACCGTCGATTTCAACACGTCCTGCGTAAAACCACTTGTCGGAACGACGATGATGATAAAAAAAAAAAAAAAAAAATAAAAATAATATTCGATTGTGCGCACAGATAATGCCGGAAAGACGGTTTTGACGAGTCGAAGTCGTCTTATATTATTATATTCTTCGAGTGTTCGAGGGCTTTTTTTTTTTTAATCCACAGCAAATTTCTAAACGCAATTAAATCGCTGTACTTAAAATATATAATATGTATCGATTTGTGTTTTTTTTTTTTTTACCAATTGTTTTGTTTCTTTTTAAACTGGTTGTCGGTTTTGAAGTGCCTGCGCAGTCGAGGGCCACCCACTACATCAAACGTCTAGCTACACCACGCAGACGACGACGATAACAATTTATAAGGGATAAATCGTCAAGATACAAAAGGATCCGACATTATTGCAATTTCATTGTGGTTCTTTTGCTTGAGGATTATTAATTTCGAAAGTTATTTTGCACAACTAATAACCCGCGTAAACCAAGTGTTATAAAATTGTATTTTCTTGAAATTAGTTCGACGACACCGGCAAAAAAGCTATACACAGTGATTCAAAATTTATGTTACGGCCACTTTATTGATATAAAACAGAGAAAAATGTATGATACGAAAATGTTTTGTTGATTTAGAAACATCTAAAATGATTTATACATTTTATTATTTTTTACAATATTTTAGTAAGAATTGGGCGGTCGACTTTAGAAATATATAACCGCTTTAAATATCTTTCAGACATAGAGTTTTGTATTGATTAATATCGTTCGACCACTAAAATTTATTTAAAAAAATGTCTTCATATTGTGTTTGAAAAAAAAGTATAGGTTCTCTCAATTGATTTTCTAAAGCCTCCCCCCCAAAAAAAAATACCTTTTATATATTGTAAACAATTATGTACAAATCATTTAAGATGTTTTTAAATTAAAAGATTTTCGTACCAAACATTTTTCTGTATATTTAATATTTATGTAATAAAACGGCTATACATAAATTTTAAACCACTCTATATACGACGACGAAAATTCCGCACCGTCCACACGCGAAAAACAATCCTTAATTAACATTTCCTCTGAACATTTTGGAAACAGCGTCTAATTTAAAACGTTGTTTCTTGCGATTTGTTTTCTACACAAGATATCGTCATCGCATGATATTGTTTACGTGTATTTTTGTAAGTTTTATTAACAATATATTACTTTAATAATATGGTCAGGATTAAATATAGGATATTATAAAGTTTTGTTTTCGTGATAATATTATTACTTAAATCAGCATTGATATTCATTATATAGCTCATAATATGTAAATGTTTTATCATAGCGGTCCAGAAGTATGAAAAATACACGTATACTATTATATTATTTAGATTTTATAAAACAAACAAAAAACAACAGTCAATATATACCCAAATTCTTTGAGCTTGTCATTTTTTTTTTTTTTTTGAAGCTCACAAAGTATTCACAGAAGTTATTGGACTTTGTCAACATTTTAAAATTAATTTTGGTATCCTTATATTAAAAATGAATTTAGTTAATCATAGAAATCATAAATTTGTGCCAAATTAAAGCATTTACAGAACACGTATTATATATAATTTGGTTTTTAAATTTAAGTTGAGTATTATTAAAAGTTAACGTTTTCTTTCTTTTTTTTTTTTTAAACAAAATATATTTATCAATATATTAATTCTTTCTATTATTATTTTATTTTTAATAAAATATTATAAGGTTTATTGACAATAACAAACAGCTTGTTTAAATTATCACTGTATACTATTGCAGGTTGTATGCAATAAATGATATAAATTATTATTAATCAAAAATAAAATATACAAAATTTAAAATAATACACAAAATGTTAAGCAATTTAAAAAAAAAATAACTGATTATTCAATATCTCTCTATAGAATAATTAACATAAATATTAAGATTATGATAATAATATATATTTTAATATTTTCAACTTTTATAAATTAAATATATAGGTACCTAATATTCATTACTCTTTAAGTGACATTTGGTTAAATACAGAGCATTACCGTCGCATTTGTGAATGACCTTTTATAATTTTTAATGTTCAAACAACAACAAAAGTAGTCTTTGACATTTTCATAAATCCCTCGTAATTATAATAGTATAATCGGCAAACATAAAAAATATATATATATATATATATGTATTTTTTTTAATACAAAATGTAAACGGGGTCGTTTAAATTTAGGAAAAAAATTTAACAAGATGAAAATAGATTGCATTTTTCTCTCTAGATTTTAACGATGAAATAATTTAAGGGAACAAATTGTTATATTTATAAGTTGATAATAATGTTTACCCATCGTAAACTGTAATATTACAACACGATCGGAGGTAATTATAATTATCGGATTTGTAATAAGTAATTATTTTTATTACGTTAAAATAAAGTTATACTAATAAAATTTAAAACTTTTCACAGTTATTCTCATCCAAAGTTTTGCATTCTAAACCAATCAAACTAAATGGATTTTAAATATGCAAAAAAAAAAAATAAGATAAATGATAAAAATGACAAAACAAAATACAATAGGTATAAACTAGGTACAAACTATTGTATAGCTTGTTTCAACACGAACATGTTTTACTCAGTAGGTATTATAATATTGCATTATTGACGAGAAATTTTCAAATGGGATTTGGTATTTTTTATCATATTATTAATGCAATAAAAAAATTATAAGAATTTAAATATCATCAAAATCAATCGTGCAATAATCATATTCAACAACCTTCTGACTAGTTATTAATTACTCATCTCTTTTTTTTTTGAAGAAAGGAGTACACGCGAGTAGGTATATAGTACGTTATAAATACGTAGGTAAAAAATGTTATTAACATAAAAAAAATGCAGATCGAACGCAGTTGGATCGATAAAAATGGTGGTTTAAAATTATTCGGTTATCATTATTATTTACGTTTTTTTCCATAATTAAATATGAAAGTAGGTACAAGAAAAATATATTCACCCTCAAAGAGTATTCGATACAATACTTACTAGCAGAAGTCGAAAATCTAATATGTTTTACTGTTGCAATAGATGTCCACAGATACAGAAAAAAAAATAAACACAACATTGTAATATCGCATCACATCGTTCCGTTCATAATCTAAAATACAAAACAAAATTCATAAACACACAAGAAATAATAAAAAAAAAGTTTTTAAATTGACCCGTTTGTTAAACAATAATAAAAGTATACATTTATTCAAGTACAAAAAGTAAGTATGAAGTCAACATGGTTGTCCCTCTCCAATTATTTAGTTTCGTTACGTTTTGCATGTCATCCTATAACATTAATTGTATTTATTTGTATACAGTAAATTGAACATTTTAAGTAATAAAAAAAAAATGTTTTTCTACTCGGCAACTGAGAATCCATTAAAAAAAAAAAAAAAAAAAAGAAATAAAAATAAAAATAATAAAGCTAAAATCTTGGGATGATTAATATAGTAATAATAATTTATTGATACTCCAACAAGCAAAAGCAATATTTACAAGACGTACCTAGTATTCCATGTACATAGTTTCGTAATGATTAATTACGCTTTATCATACACCGTATACTATAATAAAGTGATTCGAACTTTGTGTTAAAACTTCGCAATTATTATATACCTATCTAAGAAACTCATCACGATTTGACATTTCTTACAGCACGAAAGGGCCTTTCAGATAGTTAACATAATTTGACAGGTAATCAATTTTTCATCATACTAATAAATACGAAGACGTAATATTGCATCTACATGTTCTTTTCCAAATAGCTCTGTTACTTTTCAAACGAAAAGTTCGAACAGACAATCGATTACTAAACTATATATAGGTACCTGCCGAACGTTATCCGAATGAGATTTGACATCCAAAACAAACGTAAGCCGATTACCGAATTGTCAAGCAATTACTGTACATATATTTTTATGCTTTTACAAAGTGTTTGTGGATTTTCGTCATGAAAACGAATAAAATTAAATTCTGGAACCAATCCACACGGAACTCGAATGCGGCTGCAGGTACAGAGAAAGAGTCGTTTCTATTTATAATCGTACATAAAGTTTTTCATTATTCTTAATATTAGCATAAAAATATAATCAGAAGTATCGAAATCTAAATATATATGTACTCCCCCCTCCCGTTCAATCTATTAATCCTACCGGAATTACTGAAAAAAAAAAAAAAGAAAGAAAGAAATATAAATAATATACCACATAATAATATTCAAGTGGATACTTACATTTCGAGTATCGCAGTTCCATCGTAATAATATTATAATTGGCTCGTGCATATTACAAGATAATAATGTTTTCGGATCACGCGATATTCCTGCCCAATCTTAGGTATACCTCAAACGTCATTGACACGTTTTTCCGACGATTTTAGGCGATAAACAAAATAATCAAACTAACGCGAACAGTGCGAAACACGACGAATGTACATATATATTTGACGGCCACTCATCGTCGTTTTTTATGTGTGTCGTTTGCACGTCATGTTCGTTTTAAGAATACTATGACGCGCTTAACACGAATTGAGTACAATATTTTATATTGTCATAAACACGCATATTTAGTATGCACGTTCGGGTACGGTTCAGGGGTAATCGATCAAAAAGTCCGGACTCATTTTTTTTACCGTCGAACAAAATGTCCGAGCACGATTTCATTGTCAGATTTATAGCCCGAATACATAAATGCATGTTTATTTTCTTATTCAATAATTGATTTGATAATTATTTCTTATACATTAAGATTGTCAAGTATAAATATACTTCAATAATATTTGTTAACTGTAGGTACCATTATAACCAATAAGATGTAGTAATAACCAAATATAATATTGTTTAAAAAAATCAATTATATTTTTGAATTTTAATTTTGTGAATAGATATTTGTATATTCCTACTTTTTTCAAAATAGACTTTTTGTCCTTGGACTTTTCATCCGGGATTCGGTTCAGGACGTTTTTATTTTCAGGGCATCTCATTTTCACCGAGGCATCGATAAATGTCGTCGGTGGATCAAAATGTCGTTTAGAGACGAATGTCATAATACTGATTCTGTCCAGGACGTTTCGAAAAGTTTTGTTTTTTTTTTTATTTCAAAACGTATTCCCTGAGGATAATAAAAGCGGTTAATGAAATTCAAAATTATGTTGAGAAGTACGCATCTGACATCCCTGCAGCCATCGCACGTCTATCTATACGTACTGTTAAAAATAAAGTGTGTAATATGTTAACAGTTATTATAATAATATGGTTGAGTAAGTTCTCTGGCCCTGAAACCCTTTGCAGAGTTGATCCGTGAATGAAAGTGAAAGCTCAGACTTTTCGGTGATACGTTAATCAGTAACCACGTTACACCACACACTTTTGTTGTTTGTAGTTTCGTAGTTGTTGTTTCTTCGGTTCCTTTTTTAAGTTCAAAGTTATAGCACTGTTTTCGTGTCGACGTCGCTATACAAACATAACATTACAATATAAATGTGACAAAACTTATTTTACCAAAAAGAAATATATTATTTCTTAAAAGTTAGTACGATCTATAATATTACAATATAAACAATTGCTCATTAGTATTTTATTTTTTTTTTTTTTTATTCTCATTTTTATTTTATTGCTCAAGTACTAATGACCCTAGATAACAAATAGTGCTTAATATATTAAAACATTGAAAACCACGTCAGACCTATAATTATAATATTATAGTTACCTATAGGCTATAGTAAACCATAGTAAACGATGAATTTATCATTCAAAAAATGTGTCACCATGTCATACGATACCGTCAAAATATTTTTAACGTGGATATAATTAAAGCTTATAAAGCACTTATAACTGTTATATTAAATATCATTTTGCAAAAAATTATTTCGTGATTTAAAGTAGGTATTATATTGTATTATTAAAAGGGCTGGGAAATATAAATATCCTAAAAATTATAAATAATGCACAACATTTTTTTTTATTCTTAATAATTTTGGCGTGTATGATAATTGATAAATTTTTATATGCATTTTAAAAGACATTTTACAGAACTACAGAACTCATAATTTTGAACTTCTTTAATCTTAAAGAACAATTATTTTCAGTTTAAAATTATTTTTAATAATTTAATTCTAGAATCTTTTTTATAGTTTGTTAAATTGGTGGTAAAACATCTACCTCGTAACTTACGAGTTTTTTTTTTGATTATTAAACTGCTTTTTATTTGAAGAATCATTATATTTACTGTAGTAACCTTGATTTGTGTGATTTAATTGGCTGGGATTATTCGCATTATTTTCTGGTTTAAAATGTCGATTTGAATTATTAAAGTTTTTATTATCATAATTTTGATATCGTGAATTATTAAGTGTATTTTTATTTCCGTTTTGATAGCCTGTATATTTGTTAGTATGTGGTTGATTAAAGTTATTATTATTTCTAAAACTAATGTTACGATTTTGGTTACCCGTGACCTCTTCAGCGATTTCTGAATACTTAACTGTTTCGAGGTATGATATACATTCGTTTGGCCTTAAACTGTAGACATCTATTGTCTTATCTAAGTTTAAATTTAACCAAGTACGTTGAGAAATATGAATAGATTGATAATTACCCACTCTTTTTAAATAATATTTAAACATTTGCTAAATAATTATATTTATTTTATTTTTTTATTTTTTATATAATATATATAATTATAATATTGTTTATATTAAATTAAATTGATATTATTACTAAAACATTGATGAATTAATAGAAAAATAATGTTAAAAATTAAATTAAATTAAATCACAATCGATTATTGTGCTATAGTATTTATGAAAAATTTTGGGGACTAGATTACCCGTTGTCTCCATTAAATTGCAACACACCTCCTTCATAATTTAAAACAAAGTGGCAGTCGATATTTATACCTAATCCTATCTAATTATGTAGTAGTTGGTTAGCTATTTCCATTACACGAACCGGTCTTGATAACCAGGTTGTTGGACCGATATAAATAAAGGTTTTTAAGTTATATTTTACAAGTACTAGAAACTCATGACCTGCGTTCATAAACTAACACAATGGAAGTCGATATAGCAACGTACACAAAGGTTTATTAAATGTTTGAAATAATAATACTATTATACACTATACTATCACCTGAGTAACCCTGTTCTCGAGGGTAGTTTATTGAAGATCACAGGAGTAGCGGAGTACGAGTTGAAATAATTAATGGTGTATTATAATTTAACTATAAAGTACCTAGGTTATTATTATTCCTATAGTAAATTGAAATATAATGTATAATTTTAAAGAATATATGAAAGATCGACTGTCTCTACTTCACGATTCAAACCTGGCTACTGGTTATGCTAATAATATATACGCTCGTACTCAACGATCCTGTGCAGAGTCGGATTGGGTAGTCTCGGTCCTTCGAGAAATATTTTTCTATTGACCCGTTATATTATCGCTATAGTATCCCATATTGGCCAATTTTTAATATTAATAAATTATAACAACCTTATCCCATTTTTCGACAAAATAGAAAAAAAAGGTATTACCTTGTTTAATGTTTACATTTGCATAGATTATTCGAGTCCTACTACCCCAACATTTTAGTGGTCCTTTGAGATTATCTCGATTGTTCGACTGGCCTGTATGGGCCTGATCCTGTGTAATGTTAACCTAAGCAAATTCGCTGAACTCTGATGACGAGTCAGTAATCTGTAAATCGTTACCCTATAATAATAAATTAATATATTTTAAATTTTTAAATTGTTGTTTATTTTTTCCCTGGTAGTTTTTGCCGAACACCACGGTTCTGATATCGGCGCCCGCTTCGGTCTTGTAAGCGCGTAACAAGTTTCTAATAAATATATATATATATATATATATCGTTTTGAAATCAGGACATCATATTATTTAGTGGAATGCCCTGCAGTATCCTGATAATAATATACAGTGGACGTTATATCGCTTGTCCGCGGCTGCGACTATTAGATAGGTTACTCACCTCATTGTATTATTACGCGACCTATCCAACTTATCGGTGATGGGGAGGGGGAGGGTGGCCAACTTGGGCGGTTCACGTCATATTAACAAAAACCATCATTTATACTTATAATTATTATGAGTTTTAATTTTTTTTTTCAAACTATAAGTGTGTATTTGTACACATTTTGGCTCGCGGACATATTCATATCGGCCACCCCAGCTACAATTTTATATATTAGACCGACATATCATTAATATTATTATACAGGTAGGCGCACCTGACCTACGACCCACGTGGCTGCGATAGCTCGCTGACCAATTACAACAAGAGAGAGAGAGAGAGAGAGAGAGAGAGAGAGAGAGAGCGCGCGCAATATTATAATTACGCGCCGCGTCACTGCTGCTTGTGCAGGTTCGTCCTTGTCATTAGCATCCCTCCCTCCCCCCCACTCCCCTCCACTCGATCGTAGGCATATGATATAATATATTCTCGTCCTTTTGTACCTATATACGTATTATAATACGCATATATAAAGCAGTCTCCGTACACGCGACGGCGATAGCGTACTATGAGATCCTTTGCCGCCGCACACCCATCCGACGACGATTATGAATGAACGGGCTTGGGCGTGACCGCGAACCCTTTTGTTGAACGCACCGCCGCTGTTTGTATATATAATATAATTATATAAAATGTGTGCTCCCGCCAGATGTAAGACACGCGCATATTAATCAACGGTATAATATTTATTACGGCAGTATTATTATAATATTGTTGCTATTGTATTATAGGTATTATCGCCGTCGTCTTCGTCGTAGTCGTTATTATTATCGTTATTCAGGTATTGTATTGTTATTATATGTATATTGTATATCGCTGTTGCTGTCTAGTTATACTGTGGCCGACGCCGTTGAGACGGTATTATGCGCCCCAGTTATGTGCAAGGTGGAAAAAAAACCGTTTGACTATTGGTGGGGCGGAGGAGAAATGATTAGACCGATGCGAAAAATGAACGCCGTGTAATAACCATCCCCGAAGATGCCATTACAATGTGTGATTAGAAACGGCGCGCGATATACGGCGTAGTTATTATTGTGTCGATTTACATTTGAAATCGTATAATATATTGTTGTTAACATAAAACAAAAACTGCGTTTTATCTCGTTCGTCTTTTTAATAGAAAAAAAAAAGTACGAGTTGAACAGTTCTACTGTATACAATTGTCGCGTTTATAATTATTGTTTTACCTGACGGTGCAAGCGATCATGATAAACGGCATTAGAAAATAAAAACACACATGTAAAATGTATATACTTCAATCGTCCGTATTGTTAGCATGCACACAATAATCTAGTTTCCTTCGAATTGAGAGCTGCATGGTTAAAAACTTAAAAAAAGAAATTTTTCATAATTATGTTCAATTATTTGACATAACATTATATTATGCAATATATAGTTTTTTATTACAAAAAATATCGTACAAGAGATGTATTATAAATAAGATATTTTTTTTAACAAAAAATCATATAATACATATATATCAAAAAATTGAACATAATTATGAAAATGTAATTTTTTTTATATTTTTAACCGTACAGCTCTCAATTCCAAGGAAACTAGATTACTGTGTAATATAACCTGTATGTCTATGTATAATAAATGGTGTTATAACGTTGCACGATTTCGACATATTCTTTCAAAACTCCTGAAATTATGTTAAATAGCATGAGCCCAACATTTTTTTCCGTTGTAGTTTTATAAAAATATATATAACCATAGATAGTTATAAAAAAAAAATTATTCGTGTTATATGTGAAGTGATCATTAAAAACTATAAAATGATATATGCTATACATATTAAATTATTTTTGAAACATTAACTATGATTATACTAGGTATTCCAAAAGGTTAAAAAGAGCACAGTGTTTGTTCATAAAAATTCTTAAAACACTTTTTTAAATATTTATTTGTTTTAAAACTGCAAATTAAATTATATTTATTATTATTATTTATACAATATTACATTGTTAAAGGTGCATACTTTGCGTTAAAATTACTGACTACTTAGGTACAATGTTTAATTAATGTATAATGGCATAAATGGAAATAAGTAATTATACGTAAAATGTATCAGCTATTTTCAATCAACAATATTAAGTATTTAGAAAATTTATAAATATTTTGAACGAGATCACTTTATAGCAGTCTTATACATGAGTTCTTTAATATATAATTAATATTATTATGCACTTTTATACAGTTTATAACTTACCATTTTTAGATAGTATATTAAATAATAGAAAATATATAATTTAATAAAGAGCGTTTTTTACAACATATAATTATTTTAATTCGTGTTTTTATAATACATATTATGAGTCATTCAAAAAAAAAAAAAAATACGTTAGGTTACGTAAAAATAGAAAACGTTTAGTAAAAATATATATCAATGGGTGACGAATTAAATAATTAATGTATAATAATAATGATATAACTATGTACCGATATATCATAGACCAGCAGTTCCCAACCCCCCCCCCCCCACCTGTGGGCCTTGGACGATGGTCAAGGGTCGAAACTAAGAGTCGGAAAATTGTACTTTATGCCGATTGGAATGTTCTTTACATTTTTATATGATTTTATAAACGCCCATAATTTTGGTTAGATTGGGTAATATTTAATCAATAATAATAACAACCCGTCTATTCGCGTGTGTTCATATTCTTTATCTGTCTATGAAGCAAGTGTGCCTCGACATTTATTTTTTTTACAAAATTGGTGGTCCGTAGTCCGTATGACTAAAAAGGTAGGGAACGTCTAATTTAGTCTATAGAGTATTTAAAATTAATATATAACGTATATAATTTAAAAACATCGTTCTGGTGTTACAGGCATCGCTCTGTGAACAGGCAACTAACTGTCTAGGCGGCCAGACCGCCATCTCCCAACCGGGCATGGCAGAAACCTACGGGTGCCCCAATAAGAAATTCTGCCAAATAGACGTCCGAACTGCCATGCTTTCGGCTAGGACGTAGTGCCTAAAGAAATGCATGCAGAAAAAAATAAATGTGTCTTAACAGTTACAAGTGTGCAACAATAAAAAAGGTTTATCTATTTTGTTCGTATGCTTCCCGAATAAGATAAAAAGATAAAAATAGTTCACAGCGGGAAACGCTTAAGAATGTATTGATTAAATCCAAAGCGATAGTTAAAATGCATTATTATTCGTTTCATTTTGCTCTCGCGAAAATCGTATTAAATATTATTAGATCGCGGGGAGACATATTATTATACGATATTAATATTATATTATTTAGGGCGTATTTTTAAGGACTCGTATACATCTAGAACATAACGTATATTATTTGTACATCGTGTCAACATTTACATACGTGCAGTTAAAACGAACGCGACGAAATACATTTACATTTGTGTGCACTTTTTCAATTTATATTTAAATTTCGAATTCCCGCAGACGTATGACAGTTGGACACGGTTACACGCAGTTAGTTACACAACGTTACACGATGCGGGAAAATCGATTGAATTACAGGCGATACAATTCGATTAAAATATTTTTTTCTGTTCTGTTGTATCAATTGAAAGACTTCACTCAAACGATCGACAATGATCCAGGTAGTGTTTTTGGTAATCCCAAAGGTATTCGATATTTATTGGCGATGTCCTGTACTTCTGCCAGCCTATGACCACAGGCATTTTTGCTGACAAACACTTCTAATTTTTTTATTCGGTCGCAAATCTCGTGTATTATGGAGGCGCTGTACTTGGACCCTTGGCCCAATTTATCCATGTCCGATAGAAATTTTTCGCGATCTTCGATTTCTAATATCACTGCAAAAATATAATAATGTTTTAAAATTATATAGTTGTACATTAATTAAAAAACATCGAATGAAAATATAATATTAATAATATAATCTCAATATTCAATACAATTAATTTTATCGAGTGTTAGAACCTTTTACAAAGCACATTTTACAATATACATAAGTCTGGTAAAATCGCCCAAAACGATTATTGACGATGAGCGGCGAAGAAATTATTTTTCAGTGCACGTATTGTCGTCGTCCCATCTCGAAAAGCGCACGGCGAATGTATCGATAAAAGTGCAATAAAAACGAATATAATATTCAAACTACGCATATTCTGACGATTTGTTTTTTTGTCCTTTCCCATGAACTATAAAATATCATTAAAATTGCTTTATACGTAGGCATTATACTACTTATTAGGGTAGTGATTATTACTCAAAAGCCGATTTTTTTCAAATTATTCACACTAAATTTGTTTTATGACTAAAAAAAAATCATACCAAAATTATTTCAAACCAATTGATTGATTTTAATCCGTTCCTCAAAATTTCTAAAGTTTTAAAAATAGTAAGTTTACTTTGGTAAAAGCTCACCAATCAGAACTCTAGGAATACAAATTCTACAATAATATTGTATCCACATTCGTTATAAGAATTTAAATTTACAACAATTTGAGTATGACTCGCGTAAATCTCAGTTCGTGCTAGAAACGAGTTCTAGTTTTCGTTTATATTATATTATACAAATTCGATTCTGGTCGACGTTACGGAGCGAATTAGATTTTAGATTTTTGAAGCGCGTAATAATATACAGCTGAATGCCAAGTCTGAGTAGTCTGACCGTACCAAACCAAACAATCAAATTTCGTACCTGATAATAAAGTATCGTGAGGGTAAAAGTCAAATTTACTGATGTTTATTTTACCATTTTTTTTTTACCGTTGTTACAATATTATAATCGAGTGAACCTCAATTTAAATATTTTACTAACGCGCAATACGTTATAATTAGGTATACTTTACCTTTATATTTAGCACATAAACAACAACCGCCACGGCACACACACAACAACACTCTTTATACATTTATTAAAGTTCTCCCCTGCGAGGTCACCCAACCTTACCTAACATATAGGTACTTATATATATATAGTATAAAAACGGGAGGAAGAACATTCATTCTCGTAAGCGTGTTACAAATATAATGAAATAAATGTTTAAAAGGTAAGAAATTGATAAAACAATAATACAAGGTACTAAAATAAAAAAAAATATATAAATTAAACTCAAACATTTTTTTTTTATTATCTTTTATTCCATGTCTCTAAATTCACGTTATTAATATTTCGTTGTCGGCGGTCAGAAGTGATATATGGAAATATTTTTCGAAACGTTGACATACTATCATGAAAAAAAAAAAACGGCTTGTCTTAGTTAAGCCGGTCTTCACTAAAAATAATTTATTACATTTAAAAGTGTAAAACGTCGTAACTACCTCTTAAACAAATACTAATACGAATTTTACTTCAGTCGTTTTAACAACTCGATCAGTAAAATACGAATTTTTAGAATATGAACTTTACTCGAATTGTTCAAATTTTTGGTTGTGTCGTTTTTCTTCTGGGTATGCGATGTGTGCGTTTCTCGATGACGTGCCTCGTCGATCGATTGCAGTCATCGGATGAATGAAAATATTACTACAACATTGCGGTTGATTGCTTACGGTATATGGTTTTTTTTTTTTTTTAAGTGATTATTAGTCAATCACGCAGATAAGTCCACAGTATTGTACACGACGGGAGCAAGACAATCGTTTAAACACTTCCGGTGCATTAAATTAATTGTACCTACCTACTTGATATTACCCAGATGATATTTGAAAACCATGGTAATCGAAACACGTCCGAAATCGTTTGAAATTCATTATCATAAAACATGTAATAATATCATACCCAAATCGAATATAGAACGGTTTAATGCATATTGTGCTAATGATGGCCTATTGAACGTGTTTAAAAAAACGCGCGACACGGAAAGGGTAATATAATGTCATGCGAGATTGAAAGCGCAAAAAAACTGAAAAAAAAACACAACAATAGTTTTAAATCGAAAACGAACGACACTTGTCTGCACGCTAAAACGACTAACGAGTGTATATATAATATATTATCGTTTATAGGCGCAACGGTTACCTATATACAGTGTGATTTTATTTAACGTAAGACACACATTGTATTGAAAAGTATCGACTTTTTTCAAAATATTTTTTTACACGGTTTCGAGTTGTTACACAGCGACATTTTTTTAAAGAAATAATATTTTTATTCTTATAATTTTTTAAGTTTTTACTTTTTTGTACGACAACATACAGTCTTAATTTCGTATTCTAGAGGAGCAAAATATTTTTCCGATTATTTCGATATAATCATATTTCGGACGAGTATAGGGTATGAGTTATATAAGTACGTATATATGTGCGAAGTGGAGTAGTACGCGATTACCCCACAAAATGTTGGTTCTCTGCTCTGCTCGTATAATACTTATAATTCTTATACTACTAACCCAAAATTCAATTTTTATGTATCGAAATACTAAAAAATATGTTGCTTTAGAATATGAAATCAAAACTGTATGTTGCCATTCAAAAAAGT
The DNA here is from genome assembly GCA_014851325.1 of Pentalonia nigronervosa. NCBI lineage: Eukaryota > Metazoa > Arthropoda > Insecta > Hemiptera > Aphididae > Pentalonia > Pentalonia nigronervosa. The sequence continues at coordinate 248,909 of JACXSJ010000483.1, read as the reverse complement.
AATACACTTAAAAGGATTGAAACCATGTAAAAAAAAAAATTAAAAAAGTCAATACTGTTCGATATAACGAATGTTTTACGGTAAATGAATCGCCTTGTATATTATTATGCTGCAATAGTATACTATTTACCCACCACCCACACCCGATAATGAGCAACACTTGCAGTATTAGTGAATATTGTGATAAGCGCAAAGCACAATACACAGTTATTATTATTATATCGAATAACAGACAAAACAGGTAGGTATATTAAAATTTAATTTTTTTATTTTAATTAATATTATAATAATATTAATTTTATATTGTATGCAAGCCGATTTCGTACGTGTTCGTGTTTCAGTGTTTTTGAAACATCACTGGCGAGTTATATATTTCAAAAGTTTAAGATTTATATTTTACTATTAGAAATTCAGTTGAATGAAAAACGATGTCCCCAGAATATTATTTATTTGATATTAAACGGGCAAGGCCGTATTACAATAAACAACGACATTACAATCATTATGATAGATAAGGTAGAAAACAGTAGAGATAATAATATTAATAATGATAATAATAATAATAATAGTAAAAACAATAACAATAATTGTATTATAATATAAACATAAAAATTATGGGTTAAGAATTAAAGAACTACAATACAATGAGTATAAATTTGGTGAGTTGAATTTTTAATTTACTAATGGTTTGCATTAGTCTATTTCGGAGAATGTTATTTATATAGTTAGTAATTTGTAGGCTTAAATGAAATGTAATTACTGATCATGTATCAAGAGTTGATGTATAGAAAAATAAACGGCTTATAAAATCTGGGCAATTAACATTACCAGCCAAAAGCTTATATAGGAGACATAAGTCAAGACTTATACGTCTCTGTTCCAACGTTTGAAGGTTTAATATAGATGGATTATAAGTAGTGTGAGTTTCTCTAGAAATGGAGCATTTAATTGAGATGAAGCGTAAGAATTTTTGTTGTACTTTTTTTTCCAATTTTGATTTATTGCCTAGCTGGTTGGGAGACCATAAAACTGAACCGTATTCATAGATGGGTCGTACTAATGAACAATAAATTGATTTTAAAGCAAATTTATCGGTAAAGTTTGTACAACTACGATTAATAAAACCTAATAGTTGGTGCGATTTATTAATAACCATGTTAATATGACAATCAAATTTTAGTTTTGGATCAAATAATATACCGAGGTCTTTAATAAAACCCGCGGAACGTAGAAGAATTTTACCATCCATAAAATAATTATAGTTAGTAGTCGATCTAGCTCTAGAGATCATTATCTGACAATTTTTAATATTAAGTTTAAGATAGTTTTTAGTGCACCAAACATAGAGGATATTCAAATTGGATTGAAGCAAATCAGCATCTATTAGTGAATTAACTTTAAGAAGCATTGTAACATCATCTACAAACATTGGCTTAGAGCAATTATGAAAGGTAATATAATTTATAAATATATTGAATAATATTGAAGCTATGTATGATCCTTGTAAAACTCCAAATGTAATACGCATTGAGGTAGACATATACTCTTTGTAAGGAACAATTTGAAAACGATCTTGAATAAAAGAAATTAGCCAGTTTAGAAAGGATCCACAGACTCCGATTTGTTCTAATTTTGTAAATAAAATCTGGCGGTTAATTTTATCAAAAGTCTGAGAAAAATCAGTGTAAATAACGTCAACATTATTTCCAATCATAAAGGCATCAGATACAAAATTTTGAAGGACAAGCAGGTTAGTTATTGTACTCTTATTACGCCGGAAATTATGCTGATCGTCTACGATTACATTTGCTAGAACAGGTATGATTTTTGCAGCAATAATAGATTCGAATACTTTCAGTATAATAGAAGATCATAAAATTGGTCGGTAATTGAAGATATTAGATAGGTCTGATGATGATTTTAGTATAGGGCGAATAACACTGATTTTTCATGCATCAGGAAAAGTACCTGTAGATAGCGACTAGTTAAATAGATATAGTAAAGGCGTAGAAAAATCATAAGAACAATTTTTGAAAAACATACTTAGAATTAAATTGGGTCCTGAGCATGAGCTAGAAGTCAGTGAGTTGAGTAAATTAAAAATATCAAGTAAGTCTATTAAACACGAGTGCAAAAAAGATAAAAGAACTTTCGGTTAGTTTTGTAATTTATAATTGAAATTAATATTATCGCTCCTTTCATATACACTAGAAAAATACTTAAAGAAAGCATTGACAATATCGTTCGGAAAATCAATTTTTTCGTTGTACATATGCATGCTAAATTGATTTTACGTTTATTATTTATAAATTTTCAAAATTTATTAGGACAGACCTTTAAATTTCTTTGTAAGTTATTAATGTAAAATTGATAATCAGCTTTTAAATAGAACTTATATTTGGCACGAAGTTATGAAAAAGATATGTAGTGACTTACCAAACCGAAACTCTTATATAATTTATGGTCAATTTTTTTCTTAAAGATTAAATCTTTTAAATTTTGGTAAACCGGATCGGGTAATTTTAATGACACTTTAGGAACAAATATCTCAATAATTTCGTAAATAATATAATAAAAAATATTTACAGCCTCATAAATAATTAAATTTCTAAATAGATTACTCGTACATTAAATTAATCAAGGCTAAAGTAAAATTAATATCAAAGTAGTTACAGTTATAGAAATTATAAATATATAAATTATAATTAATATGTTTATTTATAGTAATGGGGAAAGAAACGAGTAAGCCGGATGAAAGAATCACAAAGAAGAAGCAGACAATCTAACTTATTAAACGATACATTCGTTAAATCAGATAAAAATAAATCTAAGATTGAGCCATTATTATTTACAATATGATTAAACTGAAAAAATATTTAAAGAAGATAGGTTTGACAAAAATTCTGACTCAGTTAATCTTAAATTGAATAGACAGGGGAATAAACCTATAGAGATAGGAGTCAATGTAACTTTGGAAGATTATAATCACCAATCATAATTATATTTTTTACATGTAGTACACTAGAAAGTAAATTACTAATGATATCAAAATTAATATTATAATTAGAGATATCAGAACGAGGTGGAGAATAAACATTATTTATTAGTATATAGATAATATTTATTTTAATGAGTACAAATAAATACACTACAGTACTGGTGTGTACAGATAACATTCGAGAATAATATTTATTACTCACAGATAATAAAACACCACCGCCTCTTGTACAGTTACTTGTATTTGAATTACGATCATAGCGATAAGTAGTATAGTTATTAAAACCTAATTTCGATGTAATGACATTTGGCGATAGCAAAGTTTCAGAAAGACCAATAATGTCATATTCAGATAAACAAAAATTGTGCATTAAAACATTTAATTTAGTATTTATTCCGCGGAAATTTTGATAGTATAGATTTAAGTGATCAGAAACAGGGCCGTTTACAAGTATTTTTAAGTAGTTGAGATACCTTTTAAGAATTCGACAATTAAATCTGTCTCATTGGATGCTTTTTATTCTTCAAGCTTAACATAGACGTTTCATAATCGATCACGTTGCATTTGGATGTGGCCCGGAGAAATACGAATGGAACTGTAGTTCTGAGATGATGAACGCAATTTGTATTTATTTTTTAGAATGACGAAAACATCAGAAGCATCTTGTAAAGTAATTTTTAATAGGCGAGGTTTTGTTGATTTTCTACTTAATCTGTTAATGGCTGTTGGAGTGATTTCTATAGCTAAACTATCAAAGACAGATTTAATTACAGAAGTGTCATTAGCCGAAGTATTATCGTTAGATTCCGGAGCATTAAATATAATCATTCTACATGACCTTAATTGTCTGTCGGAAACTTCAGATATTATGTTATTATCTGTTAAGATATTCGTGAACTCCAAATTAGATAGACGTTTTCAATTAACGTTACTCAATTTTCTAGCAAGATAGTACGTACGACCTTCTAGGTCCCGCAATTGATTTAAAACTTCGTCAATTTTTTTATTAAGCTTACTAAAAAATTGTTCATGCTTAGAAAGCGTAGTTTTAATTTCGTTAACTGCAACAAGGATGCTAGCGATTTTAGAAGCGCACTTAATATCCCAAGAATTGAACAATGCGGTTTTTTTAAGTCCAAGTTTAACAGCGTCACAAATGCTGTATAGTCATGAACTAACTATTTTTTTTTTTTAAGAGAAGGTTAAACGATAACGGATAATATGCTACAAATAATTAATATTATAGGTTTATTTTATGGAGTACGGGGTCATTCACCAAGCATGTTAATCCTCATGTTTCCCAAAATAATGAATTTATTCAAAGTTTGATTTTTAAAATTTTAAAATATATTTATTTATATATGTTTTAAAATTCTTGAGATTTCTTTGTACTACTCGAGGAGTGTCCTGTGGTGATATAAACCTATATTTTTCAAATCAGAATCACTCTTATTTACTGTAAATTATTCAGCGGATAATTTTTAGAATATGTTGACATATCAAAATTAGAATCGAACAAGTAGTTTTTGCAGAGTTATTTAACTTTGTATACTAAGGATTATAGGTAGTGAACCTATTTATAATGGATTTAAAAGATATGGGGGCAATAATAATTTATAATAATCTATCAATATTTATAATTTATAAAAATATTCAATGTAAAATAAATACTAGATCCGATATTAAATGTATTTTATACAATTCTAAATCTATTTCCAAGGACTATAATTATATTTAATATAAATATCATTATTATTAAGTACCTTCTACTAATACAAAAGAAAACGAAAATAAATTGATTTATAATTGATTCTGTAATGGAGAACGTATGTATTATACCAAATTCTTTTAAATCTCATCTAACTTAGTTTATATATATATTTTTTTTTTCTATCTTTTATTTCAACTTCGGTTATGTGCGATTCTAAGACTGTAGAGTATTTAGATAAAAGTGCAACCAGATTTTTGAAATTTTCTCGAATATCCTCATTTTTATTCTCTTTGTGTCCCCGAAAAGACAATCAATGTCTGCTAAGAAATAAATTAATGCCTATTAAATGTCTAATTATTTCTTTGTTGTGTGCAATATGTGTCTTAGCATTTTCTACCAAAGGAGGTATTAGTGGAAAAGCTGCTTATCTGTATGCCACTTTAATAGATGCCATAATATTTTTGTCAGTTGTTTCGTGTAATTTTATTCTCATGTCAGCATTTTGAAAGTTACTATTGTGTTTTTTAACCCAACTTTATTATTTTTTTTTAAACGGCCAATTTTAAAATTGGCTTCGGTCCAATGGCGTCATTGTCATCACTAGCTCTACACACTATTATACCCAGGTACCGTCTTTGGCTCACATTCACGTCCAATCACCATGCTATTACAACACCCCACTGTAAGTCGTTTATCCACAGTGGCATCTGTCACACAACACTCGTCTTGACCGTCGTATTAATATAAGTAATTCTATCTACGACCTGTTTAATATTATCATCTATTTCTGTGCGTACGTCAGTTACAGCTGTTTCTATATTAGTTATTACGTCACGAACGAGTCAATAAAGTGCACGCAAATAATGATACCTATACGCAGAAACAATAGCCCGAGATTTTTAAAAATTATCTTTTTTTGTGTATTATAATGTTGTTTATAAAAAATTTACCGTGCTCAATACCTAACCATTGTGAAACCAATATCATGACTTTTAAGTAAATGGGATTTTAAATTATTTCGTTTTGCATTGTGTTTTGTTTAATTATAATATATTCTATATTTTGTCAAGCGTTATGTTGTGTGATATTTAATTATTTTTGTTTTAATTACGTTTACGAATTTCGATCGTTTTTTTGCCATATACAACGTTATTATACCTAACGTTTGCAAGCCCTGGCTTAAATATTAAATTCGATTTTGGACTTTGGGCATTATTGGAATCATAACATTTTAATCTCGTATTTATAATTTTCTACCAACTTTTATCGTAAACGTAGATTTTCTGTGTTTTTTTTTCCAAATTATATCTCATCATACATCAGTCTAAGTATATTATAATAATACTATCTATAGGTATATTTTAATTTCACATTTTGTAGTGCAGAATGTTTTTATTTAAAATGTTGTCGGTGTACAACCTAATATTAAATAGTATATTTGGAACAGGTTAATATTATTCAATAGTACACATTCAGAGTTAACAGATAATACCATTTAGTGGTGGGCAATGATATTTTGTGGTATAATATCGCCTTTACCACATAACTTCATTGATGTATTATAAACTTCAAACGCTTATATAAATCATAAGCCGAATTGGAAATTTATTTATTTAGGTGTACAGAATATAGTTTACACAAATATTGCGCTAGTGGGTACTCCGCTCAAAATCTAATATGGATCAACACTATAAATTAAAAATCTAAAAAGATCACTCTGCGTGTGTTATTTTTTCTCTTTGATCGATAACCTAACGTTACCTTTCCATGCGAAATCCGCGGATAACGAATAAGTAGGTATAATACGTTTTATATATATTGTTTTGGTGTCTTATTGCTCTTGCAAAGATTCTTTTTTAAAATCTTTTCCTCTGGACATTACGCTTTTGGGTGGAATCAGCTGTACTTGAAAAGTTTCGAGCAAACATGATACTATCGATTGAAACGTAATCTATTTGGAACTTTGAATAGGTCGTTTTTCGATTTTCACAGTAGTTTACGGCAAAAGTGATCACTACTATATGCGTTGTAGGATCAAATGTCTAAAAACTAGTACATTTTTGACCAAGCTACGTCAAAAAAAATTTTCTAATCCGAACATTTATCGCTGTTCTCATATCAAATATTAATGACACAAGACATTAGGTACACTGATTTCCAATTAATGGTCAAGAAACAACGCGTTCTCAAGTTCAAAAATAATTTTAAAAAAACGAAAAAAATTACATCGATTAGGTGTTGACAACACGAGTTATTGAATAAAATGCCTAAAATACTTTATTAACGTCAAACGCGATATTTTACAATTGACATTCGTTCAATATCGTTTAAGCGGATTTCTGTTCATTTTAGCCATTATAAATATTACAATTCGCAAAATGCATTTTGGCCTTATGGACAGTATAAAAACATCTAAAAACCAGCATTGTTTTGACCAAGCTACGCCAAAAATAATTTTTCTATTACGAAAATTGATCGCTGTTTTCAAATCCAATATCAACGACACAAGACATGAGGCGCACTGATTTCCTATTAATCGTCGTTTTTTATTTTTATTATTATTCTTAATCAACTCGTAATACAATCACGACCAACACATTATTGTGGGATTGACGGTACATAATTATTGTACTCGCGGTATGTGTAATAAATGGTCGACGCGTTTTCTAATTCAAAAATTATAGAAAAAAAAAAATGAAAAAAACCACATCGACCACAGGTGTGTACAACACGAGCTTTTTAAATAAAATGCCTAAAACAATTTACCTAACAACAAACGCGATATTTTACAATCGGCATTCATTCGGTGACATTTAAGCGGATTACTGTTCATTTTAGTCATTACAAATATTATAACTCGCACAATGCACTTTGGTCTTTTGGACAGTACATACGGTAATATATTAATATCATTGTACTATTTTATTTAATTTTACTTAACAATTATTGACGGACGATAGTTCTGAGTGTAACTAGAACGAATTAAACTCAGTACGTTTCGTGGATAAAAAGGAATAAAAAACAATTATAGAAATCCGCTACAAAAGGTAGGAAAATACATTTAAAAGTAAGGTACTTTTTCAAATAAAAATCGTCGACACGTGTTATACTAACAAAATTAATAAAGTAAACGGAACAAAGATATCTGTATAAATTAATATTTATTTTTATAATATAAATATTATTGTAATAAAAATTAGAACACTTGTCCAACAGACGAGATATTAATATTATAATATAGATAATAATTATAATATTATAATGTATATTATTATCACATGCTAAGGGTAAAAGTAAGTATAAGTGAAAAACTTATTGGATATTGCACTGTAAGCAGGGTAAATAGTTAAGTTAATTTTTTTTTTTTAATAGTAAAGTGCAAGGATAAAATGCTTAATGATTTAGAGCTTAGAAACATTATTTTAACTGACTTACGATTTTTTTGAAATAAACAATATAATCGTACCTATATATAATAAACAAAAGTCAAGTACATTATTTGTGTTTAAAATTAAAAGCATACAGTTAAATTTGATTGATATTAAACGTAATTAAAAATTGAATACTCGTAAGAACACAATTTAATATCGTGACACAATGTAAATCTATATATTATATTATTACTATACCCACATGCAATATTTTCTGTACTCAAACTGTTACTATACTGCCGTCTATAAACTTTGAAAACGTGTATCAATATCGCGGGAGACTGAACTCAGACTGTTGAATTCCAAAAGTCATTAATTAACTTTTAATTTAACCGAGTTATATCAAAAATGCGAGTAATTACATTTTTAATTATTTTAACCGTATTTTTTCCTGATCTCTCAGTTACAAAATGTCAGATAAAATTGTGTATTAATTAATTTTTATCATAGAATTTATTATAATGATGGAAAAAAAACAATATTCATTCGTCGAAAAATATTTAAAAACTACAGAACACAAAATGCAATAGTCAAATAAAATAAAATCGCGCGTGTCCACCCACACACACACACACACACACAATTTTAGCTATTTTTCGATACGATACACGTGGCACAGCTGAAGATGACCGCGGGGCTAAAATGATCATAAGTAAATATCAGTTTCCATTGAACGTTAAAATTAAAAACAAACAGTGCACTGCAAATTTAACGCATAGTTTTTGAAATCAAATTATCGTGATTTGTCGAACAAACACCAGGCCTATAGTCAGTTGTACGTGTGCGATGGCGTACAACAATATTATTATGGTAAACACGACCTATCAATAATTTTATCGAATGTATAATAATATTATAGATTTATTATATCATATTATTGTTTTTATTTTATGATTATTATTTGTGACTGTCCGTTAAACTCGCAGAACGTTTAATCTCCACCTGAAATTCAACGGTTCTCTAAAAGTGAGTATAAGTACCCCCGCGTACACGTTGCGTTTAATCTGACTATTTCATTACACGGTGGATATTTGCGTGCATTCAATATGGCTTTCCGTTTGAAATAAGTAACATTTTTATACCGACACAGTTGTCACATTTGTTCGGGGTTCGTTTCCACTCGGGCGATTCCTGAGATGCAGCCACGTGTGCATCTACATTTTGCATCCCAACGAGATTTGCTTATGCACCCATGTAAACACGTGTACGATTTTAATTTTATGAATACCAAATTCGATATTCAGTAGGATATGGTAAAAGATACACTATATATTATGTGTAGGTAGGTACTAATGAAAATATTAGTGTCGGCATACGATATAATTTTTAAACATCGTATCGCGACATCGACGTATAAAAATATTTTAAAATATTTATGTCCTGTATACTTTGATAGGTATAATATTAAATAAGTTCATAAATAACAATAATAACTAGTTCTGTATTATTAACTACTAATTTACTGTTTGGTTAATTGCTAATTTAGTACATCTTATACAATAAATAATAAAAATTGAAATAATTAATGAACAAAGTCAAATTAGTCATTAGTAATTAAATGTTTTTTACGTAATATGCATGCTATTTTATATTTGTCTATGTTCATTTGTCTTTGCTATATATCGATAATATTTAATTCAATAACGGATATAGAAAACATAAAAAAAAAACCCAACCATATCAATATCGTTGGCCAAAACACTAGAAAATATGTATTTTGTATTATATTTATTTGTTTTACGTATGCACTAAAATCAAAGTAGCAATAAAACTCTATGTTATAATATAAATATTATTCACGTGACTTATCCAGTCATTCCAACCCAACTGGTAACTTCCCAATAGAATTATTATTTTTATTATTGGGTTTAATGACGACGTTTATCGTTTACATGATGCGTTCTACATATTGTATTTTATACATTATTTCACGAAAACTATAATAGCACGAGTATGTTAAAATCAAACCAAATTTCATAGATTTTGACGACATGACACGACGGCACAAAACGAAACTTCACGCCATAACGTATTTGAGGAAATAGTGTAATTATATATTATCATTTACTTTCATCGGTTCATGAAAAACATCAGCTAAGATAAAATACAATTGTAATAGAATGCATTGTTAAAAAAAACGTTCTAGGAATTTTTTTTACATCGCATTTAAACTTAAAATTATAACATTCTATTCAAGGATATTGTTTATGAATATTTTTTAAAACATATTATTATTAGGTACTATAGGTACCTATAGTATTCTTCAATGTCACATAAAAGTTAAATTAATAATCTGTATTTTTATGACATCCTATTTCATAGTCCATATTGGCATCTCATAAGACCAACATGAGCGCAATGTAACATTTGAAAAACATTTTGTTTTTTCATTATAGTTTGATCTTATTTGCTAAAATCCGCGAAACACACGCGGCGACAACGTAATAAATTGAATACTGAAAATATCTATGCTGCGTTGAGTGTTTTGAAAAGCGTTTATTAACTTAGCCCAGCAAAGTCAAATAATAGAAAGGTCAGAAACAAACAAGCCACTGATTTTTAGGTTAGTATAAATTGTAAATGTAAAAAATCGCGGGCGCCGGATTTTTTAGGCAATATACATTTGATTTATTATTGTAAGATGTGTTGTGATTTTCAAAATTTGTATACTCTGCTTTTTAATTTTTGAAAACTATTCAACATTGTGTACCAGACAAGGCGGTTTTGTAGTCAATTAGTAATGTTTTTTTTTTTTTTTAATTATATCGTTATTTAAAGTGATGAAGAATCGTCGAGTTTATTGTTATTTGCCAGTTTTGAGATATCATAAATTTATACATTTTAAGTAAAAAAATTAATGACGTACTGTATTTAATATCGGTGTATCGTTTAAAATGTAATCCGTGTATACTGGTTTTGAAGAGGAAAAAACTTAATGTATTTTGTGCAGTATAGCATACAATAAAATTCTATACTATTTATTCTGTTTCAATAGTAGCCAACGAATTTTTATTTTTATACAGACGAACTCGGTATATATTAGAATATTGAAACGACGAGACAAATTTATAATCGAATACTGTGCGGTAATCTCTTTCGATGTAAATGATATTAATGTTCGATGTTGTTTATTTGACACGGGTTTCTGGGTTACTATGTAGTTGGTGTATAAAATATGCAAATTCAATTATAATGTCACGGAGTTTTAAAAATTATGTTTTCCATAAATAAAATTAATAACTGTTGTCTTTAAAAAAAAAAAAAAATTTATTTAATTTAATTTAATTTTTACAATCTCAATCGTATAATACTCTGATTGTACATATTTTATTAATAATAAATATATTATGTTTTTTAGCACCATTTAATTATTTTTGAAAAAAAAGTAAAATTTTGATAAAATAAAAATGAGTTTTAAAAAAAATTGATTTTTTGCCTTATTTTAAGAAATACACTGTATATCAAAAAAATGTATTTCGAGCTTAATTGCACCCAATTCAGACATAGTTTTTCATGCATGTATTTTGATATGATCCTTTTTAATATTTTAATAGAAATTACTTATACCCATGTGAACATTTACAAAAACAAAATAAAAACAATCAATCTCAATATAACGAAATCTACCTACTAATACCATTATTGTTATGACAGTTATTATTTATCTTTAACTTGAAATTTGTTTTCTAGGTATTAAAACAATAAATATTAATCAACATAAAAATAACTTCGTAACGGCGAAGAACAATAAATGGTTTTTGTATTTTTAGAGTACGTAAACACGCAAAATCACTTTTAAACTAATCCAAATACCGCCTCGTTTTAGTTATGTATATTTCGATATAGTAATCAGAGTAGGTTTCCGCAATTGTATTGCCAAAGTTTAGCTATAATGAAACCGTAAATATAATTTTTATTTTTGGTGCGTTCTTTTCAGTATTTATTATTTTATTTTGCGAAAACACTAAACACTAATATAACTTTATGCACGTCCAACTGGTGAATAAAATAATATGTTCAACCAATCCATTGGACGTCCAATAATATTTTACTTATTACTAAGTTGTTGTTGTTGTTAATAAGTTGATGATTTTTTATGAATGTATTCATATTTACATTGGTTGAAATTTCACGTTTTTGCAATTAAAAAAAAAAAAAATAAATTAATATACTTTGAGATTATAAAAATTAAAAAAAGGGATTTTGCTTAACAAATATTATATGCATGCCTGAACATACATTGATGGCATCAAAATGTTGAATATATTTTTTTTTTCGTTTTATGAAACGTGTATCATATTATTATTATTATTATATCAAAAAAATATATTAATGGTGAAAATCTAAAAATGAATGAAGCCAGTTAAATTTATCATCCAGAACAATCGATTAGTACAACAATACTTGTCGATTTAATATAATATTAGGTATATATTTTATATTGCACTACAATAAACTCAACAAAATAAAAGGAGAATTAATTTGATTTTTTTTTGCAAGCCCTAGTTAAATTCATTATTGAATTTTAATTACCATATCGTTATATCAAAATACTCAATATTCATTTAAAATACATCATAAAATATAGACATTTTAACAAACTGCAGTAAATAATTTTAACTATTTTACCTGAGTTAACGAGTTCTTCGTCGGTACATTCATTGCTAATTTTTTGGATTTTGGGAACTCTGACCACAGCTACCGGATCCAATTTTGTCACTCTGCCGTAAGTCATAATGCTCTGCAGTTTCTCCTTTTCCCCGTTATAATTTTCTAGCAATAAGTTACATTTAATTATATTTCAATCGCATAACGAAAACACTAAGACTGGTTAATTTTATTACAAAGTATAATAATATGTCGAACACGTCATGCGACGTTAGTGATGTAACATTTCAGTAACACAATTTTTGAGAAATTTCTTAGAGAAAAATTTCTGAAATGTATTTAATATAAAATAACATTTTTTTTTTTTTTTATAAAACTTTAATTTATTTATTGGTATTGATCATTGGACATTGCCACATTAGTAAAAATTAAAATTCCTTTTTACTAGTTTGACTCAATTAATTTATAAATTCTTTATTTTTACTATGAATATTTTTCGAAAAATTTCCGGTGACCAAAAACCTCTATTTTAGAAATATCTGAAATGGAAATTTCTAAATAGAAATTTTTCATTCACATCACTATGCGGAGTCATCATTCGTGGGCATATTATTATCTAAATCTTTAGTTATATATATATATTTTTTTTTTCATATTTCCCGTTTACTCTGTCTCGTGTTCGGCTTGTAGGCTTCCGGTTCGTACGCGCCAGACTCGACGATGTCTTTGAGAGTTCGCGGTCTGGTCGATCGGTACCTTTTGATGGGAGCAGCAGCTGCCGAAACCCCGGAAATGGGACGTTGCGATGTCGTGGACGGCGAATCGGCACCGGATCTCAGCCAATCCTGCAGAGACTTCCTCTGTAATGTTGTCAAGCGGCTCTCCTTGATTAGCTCTGCGAAAAACGTTCAAAACGGCAGTACGATTTCAATCAGATACGACGGTCGTACTGTTTAGTTTTATCGTGCATGGCACGAGGGCACAAAACCGACCGAATAATATTATAATATCAGATGTAATACTCGACGATGTCCTGAGAATAAACGAGAAAAAAATAATTTGTTCTTCCAATTTTGAGGGAGATGATAATAACTTCAGCGTTGTCAAAACCGGTTAATGTGCAGTAGGGATAATCAGAAATTATATGATTAATAAATCAATTTTTATTCACCATTATGATGTGGTAGGTAATATATTGTGATATAAATAATATTTATTCAGATGACCTGCAGGTAGTCGTTCAAAACAGTTCAAATAACAATAGAAATATAATTCGATCACTTGTACCGTGGACTTCGAATTTTGGGTAAAGAACATATTGTAGTTTCTGAAGGTATTGCACTAAATATTCACGACGATCTGGCTCCTATGGAAAACACAAGGGGACAGAGTCCCTTAACTAAACGTTCAGATATTTAAGTGTACCTACCTGTATTTTTTTTTTATTAGGATATATAGCACGACACATCATTGGGTAAATTAAATATTTTGTTTTCAAATTTAAAAATGTCTCTTTCTTCAAATATATTATTTTCATTGTATTTCAAAATTAATACTGTACGCATATAAGTATATAATTTTAGATTTTGATCGGATCGATTAGGTAATGTTCTAATTTTAAAATGATCGAATTATGTGTGTTTTTTAATTAATTTATTTTTGTGCCCACAGACACTTTTCATATTGGAAAAATGCTTCGATTTTCGACTTTGCTAGTGTGGTTTTTGGTAGAAAATTGGATCTAGTTTATACTTTTTTGGGGAGAATAGGGGTGGGTCAAAGTAAAAAGTTTCATGGAATTTTCAAAATAATCGCGAATTACAAAAAAAAATGTACATATTACAAAAAAGTATCTTATTCAAATCATGAAATATTATAAATAGGTAATAGTTATATTACTAGTATAAAATTAGAACCTTATATCCATTTTTTTTATGTGTCTATATTATTAAACTGTTTGTTTACATGGGATAAAAATACAATAAAATAAATACAATTTTTTCTTATAATACAAAACCGTACGGGTCTAGATCATAGACCACTGATCAAACTGCACATTGTTTTTTTTTTTTTTTTATTAAAATCGATATTACTTATAGGTAATTATTTTTAATACATAAAAATCTATACATAACACAAAAGACTTTAATTGAAACTAAAATAATATTATATAAATATCATTAATTTTAAACGATCAGAATATGATATTTTATTTATTAACATAAAAACAGTGTAGCATAGGAAGTCTGATTAGAAGCTAATTTCCGCGATATTATAATATAGAAAATAGGAAATAGGTACTCTATGGTACACGTTTTAATTTTAGCGGAAACGACCATTACCGGTCTGATAAACTTTTATTCGTTACATATACACAATAGACAGGCAAAACGACTAAATAAATATTTCATGGGTGAAATAACTATTTTAGGCCAAAGATTGATTTTATACGAGAATGCATATTTTTTCCATCATTTTGACCAAACAGCTTCTTCACACTAGGAAAACATTTCTCAAGACCTAAAACTTTGGAATTTTTCCAAACGTTAAATGTTTTATTCGTTTATATTAGTTCGTAAAAAACAATGAAATTAACATACCTAAGTAAAATGTTTACGAACGCAGACAATAATTTATCTTACCCGAAATAAAAGATATTATTTAAATTATATTTTTAATGACAGGTTTCTGTCTGTAACTGGACAGTAAATTAATTTTGAATACTATAGCATTATTTAATTTTCTACTGCCTATAATATTTCAATAAAATTATATTGACTTTATAAGTATTAAATTTAAAACGACAAAACAACTGCAGCAGACACCCGTAACAAACCCATCAAGTAAAAGTTTCTTCTGATTCTTCTAGCGGAATATTTCCATTTTAATCCTGTGTTATTCTTCGATATTTTTTAATAGAGATCAAAATTCAAATTATACAATATACTTTGATAACCTACTAAAATCATTATCATCAATTGGTACATTTTTGTTTATCTTTAACAAATACTATTTTAAGATTAATAACATATTGTTGTGCGAAACCATCTCGGGCTATTACCCCACCATTCGCAAATAATTATTGTTTAAACTAATAATTGCAGCTGTCATACCGTTCAAAAATGTCCGAGTTTCTGCGCTGTATTCGGATGGTCTGGACGCATTGAAGATTCCGCCTTGATTGCAAATTTTTGTCCGGTACGCCATTTCAATTTTTCCACAACAACAATAATGATCGGCCGACGACAACAGTCACAAAGCCTTTAACCGCAATTATTGTTGTAAAACGACCAAAGAGCATTAAACACCTCAAGAGTATTATATCAATGAAACGGTTAAGTTGACGACCTACCGTGGTTTACCATGGTAACAGACGCAATCGGCTACGTAATAGGTGCACACTTCAATAATGTACGGCAAATATAATATAAATATTACTCGCGTTACTCATCCAGTCATTCCAGTCCGACAAATCACTTTTCGATAGAATTATTTTTTTATTATTGGGTTTAATGTCGATTTGTTTCGTTTACATGCTGCGTTCTACATGTTATATTTTATGCATTATTTCGTGAAAATTATAATAGCACGAGTATATTAAAATTAAAGCAAATTTCGTAGATCTTGACGACACGACGGCCCGAAATTTCATATATCATAACGTGTTTTAGAAAATAGTGTAATTATGTATTATTTACTTTGATCAGTTCGTGAAAAACATCAGCTAAGATAAAATACAATTGTAATAGAAAGATAGTTTATTGACACTAAAAGTACAATAAGATTACAGCTAATATAGAATTTAATTAAATTATAGTTCTCATTTCAAAAACAAGCTTGTTTCTGAAACGAGAGAGAGTTCATTATAATACGACAGTCAATTTTTTTTTAACGAAGACAATACAAAACATAGATTTAATATAATATAAATATAATTAATAATACAATAAGAATTGTAGGTAATATATTATATTCTAATGGAAAATTATATAAATCTAAGGCGTTGACATGCTTCTCAAAACTATTATATGATTTAAAATTTGAAATATTTATTTATAATGACTTGCAAATTTGTATAGTTATATTAATTGGGCTGCATTGGTCAAAAGTAGTAAGAGAAATAAAACGAAAAAAAACATCTTAGAAGAAGCATATAAGTGAGTACTCCGAGGTTCCATTAGTGATCAGGTTTCTCCACAAGTCATTCATATGAATATTCTACATTTTATCAAATTGACTCATTGTTTTAGTTAATATATTGTAAATATTTTTATAAATAATAAAAAGAAGTGTGCACCGCAACCAGTAGTTGTCTTATTGCATTAATATGAAATAGTATTGAAAGTCCAATCAAAGTACATAATTTATAATACACTTAATGATCAGTAATTAAAACCATTTATTAGAAAAAAGAATAGTATTTAAAATTGTAATGTGTGCACAAAGAAAATTATATGACACGACATAATGTTATTATTATCATGCCGGAAGGTTTAAAACAAAAAACACATTCACGAAAAAAATCCAAATTTTTTGAACCTAGCCTAACATCTGAGCCATCTCGCGGTGAAACATCATACTAATAGTTTTGAGTAAACTTCAAATATTTAGCGAACAGAGAGGGCTTGAAGTTATGCGATGAATAATAATATCTTGTTTTCCGAAAACAATAATAATATTAAGTACTATCATAATAATGTTTTAATAAGATCATAGACTATATTAAATTGTACAATATATAACCATACTCGGCAGTAAAATATAACGAAATGTGTCGATCCGATTGTTTAATTGTTTCATATTGAACAGATAAACATAATGATTTTTTTAACGCTATATAATTATGTTATTCGTTAAATGATTAAATCGTTTACATTTTTTCGTTCTCTGTTTTGATAATGATTTTAAACGTTTCGTTCCAATCGTAACGATTTCATTATATTTTCAAGCCATAATTTAGAAACTATGTTTGACAACAATTTATATTCAACTAGACGGATCTAACCTATTAGTGCGTACTTACTGAGTTTTCTATTGATATTCCACGAGCCGAAAAACTTCCTAAACGACCCGGAAAGAGACATCCGGACGTCGAATGCCATTTCTCATTCCGTGAATAGTAATCCGACGACCGACAAGCCTGTTCCTTTCGCGTAGAGGCGCGAAAATGGGATGACACGTTTCGGGAATAAAACTATTCGGTGGCAGCAAAGTTTCGTAACTCTCGAAAGATCCAACGAAATCCAACGTCGATAGCATTTCTCGAAAACGACGCATTACATTTTAGTATAAATCGTGACGATCGCGTTGAAAAAACAAAAAAAAAAAACTGTTTGTCGGATCACGGCGGCGGGCTAGCGATGGATATCACTGCACGTCGACAATAATACAACGGTATTTGTGCATAATATTATGTTATTGTTACATCAATTCATATTTTATTCGAAATAATACGATAAACAGCCTTTCGAATTAAAACTAAAACGAATCATATTGTAATGTAATCGACCCCGCCAATATTAATTGCATAATATATGAACGAGAAGTGACAAAGTACCGCCACGATAGGTTTCGCATAATTTTCAGTGCACTCGCACAAAACAAACAGTCAATATTGTCATAAAAACTTACAAGTATTATGTTTAAACCAAATTATATCGTTTTCTCTGTGGGATCTGCGAGATAATCTCACGATAAACCTTAGTGGTCGGTTACGGGCGTACTTGATAATATTTAACAATAAGTATAATATCACGGGTGCCTCTGCTCTCGTTGAACGGCCGTGTCCAAGATATTGGTTATAGCGATTTAAAATTATAGGAACTCGTATTTGTTGATTACAATCGGCGTATACGAAAAGAGATTAATAATAATATTTTGTCTTCGGCAGACTATGTTATTATAAAATCAGTCTATTGACTTCGCGCTGCGTAATTTTCACATTTCGAACGTGCGAACAATTATTATTTTAAAAATTAACTCGGATTCTTCGTCCCGTCTCGTTCGTGTAAAATCACAGTTATTAAACTTAGATGTTTAGTGCGGTCCGTGGCTACGAATTAAACGTAATATTTTATTTACAAATAATAATATAAATTGCATGATTCGGATGTCTAATAAAAACCGTTGTTGTGATTAGGACGAACCGCTCTCGAACAATAAATACATAGGAAATATTGTGCAATAACTCAGTCGTACTACAGCACTTGTACCCAAATATAATATTAATTTCGTTATTATATGATATAAACGAATGACCAATCGTCGTTTGAATCAATCTAAACACCATGCGTGCATTGTACGACAATATACGACCGTTATATTAGTACCTATAGTAAATTATTAGTGTATTGTGTATTGTAATATTATTATTAATACAATGAAATGCATATGACTTGACCGTTTAAATCAATGCTCGTGTCCTTGTGGACCTATCGGCCATCGATTTGTCTGAAGGCAAACTGTACGTCCTAGAGCTCAGGCAATAATAATATATAGTCGGACCGACACGCCCAGCTGAACTATGCATCGGGCTCCGACGGGAGCAGTTCATTAAATCTAATCTGGTCTAGACTCAATGAAACAAACAGTTAATGTTTTCGTCGATATTTTTAGGACCGATAAGATCGTGTAGTTATTAACGGTAACGGAACAATAACTTAATCGACAGAAGAAGTGTAAAAAAAAAAAAAAAAAATAATAATTTTTTAAAGTCTAAACACTGCACTTCAAGTAAAATCGAATAAATCGTAATAAAAATACATATAAAAATTTGCAAAATGATAAAGTATGATCCATTAATTACGTCGTACCAATTGGTTTTTGATCATAACACTAACCGGTTCGTCCGTTATACGTTTGTAACGAGCACAAACAATAAGAGATCATTATTTTTTAAAATAATTTTTAAGGGTGCCAAATTGTATTGTCTAAAATGTAAGCAATTGTCCATGTCTTTTTAAAATAAAATAAATATAATAATATTATCATAAAACACATTTTGCTATAACACTTATTACTTTATTGATACGATAATTCAATTTTTGTCAAGTTTTGAGATACATGCTATTTATTAAGCCCACGTGATAGTATATGGTGCAAATGAAGTGAAACAAAATGTTATTTTTCAATGGCAATATAAAAACATAAAATATATTTTAATAATAATATTAACTAATTCTTATTATATTTGTAAGTAAGCACATATTTATAGTCATTAAAGATTAAAAAAAAAAAAAAAAAAATAATGCCCCAATCGTATATTTTTAATGATAAATTGATGCTATTGTTAACAGGTCTATAGGTACATATTATGTAATTTAGATTTAATTACGAATTATTAGTATAATATACGACTTATTATGTTTTCAATTTGTTTACGATTGATGTACAAACTTTCATTATTTATTGTTGTGTAATAAATTTTAAAAATAATTTTTTCCTTTTTTAGTATTTCACTTGAAAAAAAAATACTTTTAAAAAGATCTAGTTTATCTATTAAACAACGTGAATAGATTTTTTTTTCTAGTTTAGTTTTGTGATTTGTTTTAGGCGTTTGTAAAATTATATCAATGACGTTATACAAGCTTTTTCGAGCTTGCAGAGCTGACCGATATAATAGTTATCTATTTCTATTTTGAGTTTGTACACAATACTTTAAGTTGTACATCAATCATTACGGCGTAAACACATGAGTGCTTAAATAAGATTCATCTACATAAAACCGTCTTTGAATAGGAATGCTCATCTCAGTCAAAAATATCATATTTCTTAAGTAGGTAACACATTAAAAATTAGATGAAGAATATTATTATATTAAAGCAATATGGTTTACTGACTTGTCCATTTTAAATATTGAGAGACATATTGCAAATAACATGAAAACAAAATCGGTGTGGGTTATTGAAATAGGTATACATAACTTTAGCACCCCTATATTTTAGGTCTAGTCGTGCCAATGGACATACACATCGAATTCCAAAAGCTCCACGACAAATCCCCGAACTTTCAACAAAAAAGGAGTTAACTCATTCGCATCAAATACAGATGAAATTCGTATCAAGTAATAAAATGTTATACGTTATATATTCGTTTGCTATTTGCGCCTAAGACCATACACCAAATTTCAAGAGATGTCCACCATTCGAATCAGCTTATAAAAAGTCCACTTCAAAGATTCAACCTGTTAAAGCTTCCACTCAACTCAGAATCAAATCATACGCAGAAGCCACTAACAGCAAAAATGCGAACGCAGGACAAATCCCTAATACTTTTTCGAATTTCGTATCAACTCTAAATTCATTAATCATTAGTCCTTTAATTTCTCTTTTTTCATCAATCCCAAACGAACTAATCACTAAAGACATTGTCACTCCATAATTATTATCGTAAAACACTGTCTTACTATAAATATAAAATCTTATCCACTTCATTCATTATATTTATAATTTTCAAGTTGTACTCGTTATCAATGCCATTATATTATCCTAACCATCAACATACTACTATAATATTACATGTACTATAAAAACTATTATTTACACTATTTAAATTATGCAAATACGTCTTGCAATAGTGCTGAAACATTTTAATTTGCAATAAATAAAAAATAAAATATATCCGCTTGACTAATGTAAACAAAATATTTTTTATTTGGCCAATTTTTGACCTCGTCGTTGACACCATAAATAATATTATTAAAACAATAACTAATTGTGACAATCAGTCGCATAACTCTCAATACACAGGACCTTTGTGATTATTTTCACAGACGTTTTACTATAGAGTAAAGCTATAATTTTCATTCGTAAAAACGTAGCTATAGTTGCGTTCTACAATCATGAAGATACGCCGCAGGCAAATTTAACCATAATACTTTGAAAATAAACCGTCAAAGGTAATGCACAGAAAAAAAGCGTTTAGCTTTTGTGTTCTACGAAAAATTAATAATATGGCTATATACATTATTATATTATACGTATAGGTACGTATATAGTACAGCATTTGTAGAGGTTCTTATGGCGTGCACGTGTGTGTGCCGAACACTGCCGATAGATGAAAGGATTTCCCGGCGCCGTTAAGTCTCTGTGGCCTATTACTACAACAGCGATCCAGTCAAAAGGGCCCGGCTATATATTATGTCTATCTTTAAAGTATACTTTTTTTTTCTACAGTGTGCGGTGGGGTCGGGAGTTTTCTCGAAATCGTACTTTCGCGTGCGGAAATTGATGTTTCCACAAGTGTTTTCAAAAGGTAGGAATGTAGCAAAAAATCTTTCCCTCGAAACGGTTTTTTCCCACCATCTTCGAATTTATCCGTTTGTGTGAAGTTCTTTGCACAGACGAAAGCGTTCGAATACACACACTTCCGCGGATGAACGAAATATCGTTATTATAGATTATTATCTATAGGTATTATAAGTAAATAATGAAATACTATTTTTTTTCAGTACCTATATAAAACAAATATAATTTTTTAACGTAAATATATTTTTGGGTTATATACAATTTTTTTTTCAGCGAGGCCGATTTTTATAAGTTTTTTGTTACCATATGATTACTAATATTAACATTTTATTACTTATTACTTATTTAATAGTTTTGTATTAAAGTAGGTATATAATTCATATTCATATTTGAAGTTTTTCTTCTTAGAAGAATAATATCAAGAAGCATACTATATTTACCTACTTAACTTTTTTATTTTAGATTTTAATAAAACGATGAGGAATCAATACGTTTTTGTATTGTTTATAATTATTATTTAATTTGGGAACTATTTGAACCGAACCTCCTTTTCCCATCAACACTATTTGCCTTTTAAGTTCCTATTTGATTTCATCAAATACTGTTTTGGAACAACTCAATTTCTTGAAGCAATTGCATATATAGTTATATTATATTATAAATGCATATAAATGTGTGAAATTACTTTCTTTTAACATACCTGGTACTAGCTAGATAATGCTAATGTTCATAAAATATTTCAAATTACAGCCAAAACGATATTATGCATTCGGATTTATTATTAATATTTATGCAATTTTTTTTTCGAATATATTCAATATATGTACAGATTTTTACCTATATAATAATATGTGATAAGAGTAGAGAAAAACATAAATGGGTGTGATATGAATAAGAAACCAGTGACACTTTACCTTTTTAACTTGAAGTTAAAAGGTTGATAAATAAATAAATCAAAATACCACAACACCAATCTTTTTTTGAGTCTATAATAAGGATTTCCAGGGAGTGAAATGGTATTTTTTTTTTGTAGGTCATTCGTGAATAGGTCGTTGTGATTTATATTCTAGGTTAAAATAGTTTATAAAAAGATGCTGCTCCATTCTTAAATGATTTGATACTAAAGTCGTTGTGAAAGGTGAAGCGTTTGATATTATGTTGTGGAGTATAATGTTTTGAAATACTTCAATTTCATTTAAGTTCGATTTTTCAGCCTATCGGCATGGAATTGTATCCTTTATATTCAAAATGATTTAGATATTGACTAACAGTTTAGTCTTTTGCATATAATTAATATTTTTATTATTAAACACGTATATTTGAAAATTTAAATATCATGTTCTTTAATTAATTTTAAAATAAAAGTTAAAAAGTTGTATGTATATGTGTGTGCAATTATAAGCGTAAGAGCGTTTTGAGTAAAAATACTTAAAAAGTTTTCCAAAATGGCAGACAACTTTATTATAACTACTGAAAAAAACGGCAACTCACGATTGGACTTTTAATGGTAGTCTTTCGTATTGTAAAATATTGAGTCTTACAGTATACCTTTGCTATTGTATGTTACACAAAATGTACGAAGTATCGAATATCATCGTCAGTACCAATATATTATATAATATAATATAAGAGTGAAATAAGATTATGTGTCTTACCTTCATTAAGATAATGTTGTAATAACGTAAAAACAAAGAGATTGAGTAAACTAAGATTAACGTTAGATATTACTTTCTACACCTATAAGTGCTGGAGAATGAGATCAGATGTAAACATTAAAATTACGCTATTACCTTCTCCCGGATATTCGGAAGGCTCTCGAGGTCGTGTATTTAGGGATTTGATCAAATACACCGTACAATAATATAATTTTATGTAATGAATATGTAAATCTAATATATGTAGTATGTTATAATGTTTTAATGTGTCTTACACTTTTACCTGGTTCGCAGCTGTATATGGACTATACTGTAGTAGGATAAGGTAACAAAGTAATTACTCAAAATACTTGAATCGAAATAACAAAAAACACACCGATTACTGTTAGTTAAAAAGTGGTACAGTTGTCGCTCGTGGATTCAGTTTGGTTGTTATTAGGATGGTTGGTGCTCATACACTGACTAGGGACGATACGGATGAGCTGCCCAGAGAGAGTAAGGTGGCTTTATCAAAGGCTCTCGTGCCTCCAAGAGATAGATTTCTCCTCGGCGACACAGACTTTTTATGACTGTTCCTTTTCTCTGACGGCTTATAAAAAAGAAACACGTTCAACATTTTAACGTTGCAAATACGTGCTTATTTCTTAATCCATGATCGAATAATACAGATCGTCTCTATTGTCCGTGATGAAGATTTTATTGGAGGTGTCCGATTTCTACGCGCCACAGTCTGGCCGTTAATTATTCATCTGATATAATTATTAATTTATTATAATGATGTGTGAGCATATCATTACAATGCACTTTGTGTCGAGAAACGCGACAAATGTTATTTTGTAGTACCAATGATATAATATCGATAGATTTTTTGCATAACATATAAACACTGAATATTAGAATATGACAGCATAATATATTTGGTTTGTTTTTTATATTCAGGAAACAACATAATATTATCTTTTAAATTACATCAAAACAAATATAATAATATTAATAATATGTGAACACGGTAACTCATTTTATTATTTTCGTGCAGTTGGTAATAATAACAAAAATCGGTTCTCATAAGTTAGTACTGTTATAAAAAAAAAACCTCAATTTAAAATTTAACCCTTGTCTATCTAAAAAAAGAAAAATATAAATAATAATTAAAATTTTAAACGTTAAAATTAAATCAAAATATTACAGCGGAAACTTATTATTGATACTATGCTTGATATGGACCAATCAGAGGACGAGGTTTGTGAATGGACGAAAAGGAGCTTTGAAATCGCGGTGTTGAAATAAATTGTAAAAAAACTGTTTAATATTTTACGACTGGTTTATTATGATTCAGAAAAATGACTGGCGTGAAGGTGCTTTCTGTAGCCTGGTAGAATCACGTCTAAATTGATGCCTATTCGGGCTCCCTTATATACTGGCTACTCCTCCTATCGGGTCCTACGTCGTCCTAAAGAGATAGCGTTGACCTCATTTATTTATCGTGCTAGTTCCAGGAAGTGCCATCTGCCCACGCTCTGTCGCCGAGTGGCGATAACCCACCGGATGCGACTAGTCCATACATTATTATAATTCCTAGTATTTCATATTTCTATTAATATAAAAATTATATTGTTTTAATTCACACGTCCTAATTAATTAGATAATTTCTCAGAATTACTGGTCGTTCGAGGCAGCTTTTATTATCTTCATAATCCCAGTATTGTCGGTTTGTTAGCAGATGGTCATTCCTCACGCAATCCTGAGCTTGTTTCTTTATTTATTAAATTTATTACTTGCTCGTCTTCGGTCTATGATTTGAATTCTCAAAATCCTTATGTTACTTTTTTGAATATTTTTATGGTCGGTCAACGCGTCTATGGTTCAGTAATTATTTATAAGGTGATTTGTGTTTTGACGGACATCGTACCCCTTATCCTCGAGGTCATTGCTGATTTATTAATAGTCATAAAAGTTATGTATCGCCAGGTACATAGCATGCTCATCTATGGTGTAATATTATAGTCTTATGTAATTAATGCTCATCCATAATTTTTTTTACGAATAAAAAAAAAAAATGAAAATAAAATGATAACAGGAATATCGATAATATATTATACATTTAAATTATGTAATAATAATTTATGAAACACAACAAATTTTTTAATTTAAAAAAAAACTATTAATATTATTAATACGTATTATCTTAAAACTATTTTAATTTAACATTAAGTTCCTTTCAAAAACAACGAATTTGTATGAAGCTATATTTGTGTATACATTTCAGTTTGACTTTCATCTTTGAAAATGTGATACAGTTCATTGTAATATTAAAAGCAACTCAATTTTTTATAACATTTTATGTCTCAAAACAACGAAATATTAAAAATCAATTAACTTAAGTCTGGTTTTACTTGAACATTTTTTTCACAAATATAATATCCTTATAATTGAATATATTTGTGGTTCGTTATTGAATTTATATGCCTTTAATAAATTATATCAACATGGTGTATATTATTCACAAATAAAAATACATTTTAATATAACCGAAAAGTCACGAAATATTAATGTTACCGCCACAAGCAAGTATGTGGTGTCGTACCGTCTTGATTATCAGATATCGAACTGCTGTTGCAGCAGTTACAGTTTCATATTGTGACGCTCAACTATTTGTTTTCTTCGATGCTTCCCTAAGAGGAGGGTTTACGGAAAAATCGAAGGTAGCATCGCACAAATCAGATTGTACGAATGAGCTTCTATCAGTCCCGAGGTTGGAACTTTGCGGTGCATTATTGCTCGCCCAACTACTACATCGAATACATCAGATCATAATGCTCATGGTAAACCTATCCTCAATTCATACTTGGACGGATTTTATCGTAGTTCTATCTTGGTTAACCAGCCCACAAATACAATTTAAGGTGTTTGTCACGAACAGGTTCAATAAAATCTGAGAGTTGCTTCTGATCTGCCAGTAGCACCGTGTGCCAACAGCTCGAAATCCTGCAGACTGTTTCGCGGGGAATATTCTCCAAGGAAGCAATGATTCATAGTTTGTACTGGGAAGGCCCATATTTTTTGCTTGAATTTCTTGATGATTGGTCATCGGATACTCTTCAATATGTGTTAACTCAGGATTTGTCTGAGTAAGCCAGTGCTTCAAAACATACGCTGGTAATCACCACGTGTGATTTGAATTGGTTTATTCGTATTTCTTCGATAACTCGACTTCAACGTGTCGTTTCGTATATGCGTCGCTTCGTCAATAGAACACGCAAACGAAAGTCGCCAAACGGTTGCCTGTGACACATTGAGCTTGAACAATTATTAATGTTGGTTATCCGACTAACTCAACTTAAGTTTTTTCAAGAATTGCATCATTTCTTTGGATCGCCAACAGACATAGTTACTCAATTGTCACTGCATGAGTCTGCTCATCAGGACCATTTTCAAATGTGAGTGTGGATTATGCGAGGTCGTTTCTTATTAAGGAAGGAAGACGCAAACAATCTCAATCTATAAAATACTACCTCGTACTGTTTGTCTGCATGGTAATCAATGCAGTTCATATCGAGGTCGTATCTGATATCACTACAGAACCATTCATAGCAGTGGCGCAACCAAGGGGGTGTTTTGGGTGTCTGGATACCCCCCTTGGACCGTGTAATAGGAAATTTATATTTAATTATATTCAATAACTATTGAAAAAAAATAACATTACCCGTAACATCTTGTGAAGCCGAGAGGTCATTTTCAACTTTAAAGCGAATAAAAACATACCTCAGAAATTCAACAGCAGACAATAGATTAAATGGTTTATTAAATGGTTAAATATTCACCGAGAAATTAAAGTTGATATAGATGCCGTTATAAAAGAATTAGCAAAGAAAAAAAGACGATTAGACTTTGTAATTTAAAATTTATAATATTGTTATATATATAATAATTATTAATTTTATAAACTTCTTGAAAATTGCTAAAATTATATGTTACTTTTATCTAAACATACGTGATATAAATTGTTCATTTAATAAAACGTTAAACGTCAGTAGTGTATTCAGAAATAATTATGGTGGTGGTTTGATTCAAATCATTTGAATAAAACAATATAATAGGTAAATATTAAATAATAGTCATCTGAAATTTTCTACTCATTAACTTTACAAAAAAATAATTAGGGGAAACTGTATACGCTATTGGCGGACACATCCCTTGAAAAAATTCTAGTTGCGCCATTGATTCATAGTGTCATTGTATCGCTTTGTTTCGTGTCGTGGACTTCCAATAAATATTTACTCTAATTATGGAACAAACTTTCAGGGGAGTAATTGTGATCTCCGTCGCTTTTTCGCCGAGTCAGTTGCCCAGGAACTTTGTGCAGATGCAATCAATTGTAATTGGCATTTTATTGAATCCTCTTACGTCTCCCTATTTCGGTGGGTTATGAGAAGCCTCTGTCAAATTCTATAAACAACATCTAAAATGAGTAATTTGGATCCCAACATTGACGTTTGAAGAGATGAGTACGCTAGTTAGTCGTATTGAAACCATCCTCAATTCTAGGCCAATCACTCCACAGTCATCAGACCTTAATGATTTTCGTTCATTAACACCGGGTAATATTGTGGTGGGTGCTCCTATAGTTTTGATACCAGAACCAGATTTAACAACCATTCCTTCCAACTATCTTTACCATTGGCAATTCCTGAGTTCGCTTCACCAGTCATTTTGAACTAAATGGGCTTCAGAATATTTGTAGAGCCTCCAGAATCAAGCAAAATAGGTACGTCCGTAGCTATACATTAACGTTGGAGATCTAGTTATCCTACGTTCAATAATTTTACCACCAACCGCATGGAACTTGTTCGCATCGAATTGGTCCATCCGGGTGATGACGAAGTAGTCCGAGTAGTTACTCTACATACCACTGACGGTACTTATAAAAAACCCGTCGTAAAACTCACCATGTTACCGACTTTCAATGGTCAGTAATTCCGTATGTCGTTCCATTATACCTATATTATTAGTTTTAAGCAGTAGTTTCTAAGATTTATTATTTGTTACTTGTATGTATTCGTTACGTGAACCACTGGAGATGACCTTCTACACCAAACAAGCCACAACTTCGTCACCCGTCCCATTGACTTCAACTCTTTGAAAGCTTGCGTGTTTGAAGCCGAGAGAATGTTGCCGCTACATTTAAGTGTATGGTAACGTGACGTCTTAATTAACGGATGTCGAACTGCTGTTGCTGTCGACGCAACCGGTTCGTATCCGTAATCTCTTTTACAACTCCACACACGTGCCTTATGAGATATATAGTATTATTTTTTTCTAACGACGTACTACGTTTTTGTGGTTGCTTCTCGATGTTTTTTTCTTCGTTGTGAAAAAGAATGTTGTAAAATATATATATCTTGATATCGCGAGTATATAATATATATACGTCAGTGTCTTTTCTCATCATTGTGATCGAATATAATATCGTCATATGCATAAGCTGTAAAATGGGCAAATCGTCTATTACCGTTGTGTCGTCAAAACTCCGGTGTATGTGACGTTTATTTAGCGTTTGGAACTGGTAGTATTATTTCGACTTCGTGTATGCCGGGAGTTCCATCGTCGAATCAATACTACTCCAACACCTGCGTATTAAGTCCAATGCACGTAACGTTACTATTTACATAACCTATTCAACTGTTATTTTTTTATGATTATATGGACAAAACCAAATTGATCTTATTCTATTGTTTATTTACTTAGCCGTTTAGTAAATTTACTGTTTTGTTCGTTAATATATATCTATAATGTCCCCTCAGGCCCATTGCATATGTAAATTAGGTTAAGTAATAAGAATATTATTATTAATTGTTCATTATTTGTCAATACTGACCTGCTTGATTCGTAGCACCACACTCAATATAATATGCATACATATTAAGATTTTAAATCTTATGATCTTGATATGTTCACTTAGCCATATATCTATCTGACGTCGCAGTTAAAAATACTGATTATTAAAACAAAAAGGTCAGCAAGTGGATACCGCTTTGCTGTACAGTGTGTGCCGAGTGGATAACTTTCGTAGATATGTTAAATTTTAATTCAATGATATAAATAATTGTATACAAAACATGGTTCTGAGCGAAGACTGTTTGTCAGCTTATTTAAGTGCATTCTATGATGTTATGGTTATTAAAATAA
This sequence comes from Pentalonia nigronervosa, assembly GCA_014851325.1. Lineage (NCBI taxonomy): Eukaryota > Metazoa > Arthropoda > Insecta > Hemiptera > Aphididae > Pentalonia > Pentalonia nigronervosa. The sequence goes on along the minus strand of JACXSJ010000483.1, from coordinate 219,075 downwards.
TTCGTTTTACTATTAATAATACAGTAGGTTGAATTTATTTTTGCAGAAAATATCGCATTTGAAAATGTCATTTAGTGTATAAAAAATCATAATATATTTTAAAAATTTCAAGCATCTATAAAAAATGTTTTTAAATTACAACAATATAACTAACATTGTCATTCTTCATTTAAATATCTAATTTCATCGAAATTTGAACTTAAAATATATATAAAAAAATATTTTTTAATATATTTTTTTGATTTTTTGCTTACACTATTGAATACTTACGAAAAACCTTGTTTTAGATTTTTAATCCTAAGCTACAAAAACTGATCATTTTATACATTTTTAATTACAAAATAATTTACAAACATTCAAGTTTTTAATGAATTTGGTCAAAATTTGAAGTTTAAATGTTTATAAAAAAAAAATTGAGCTTATGTATTTTTATTATTTTGATCTGCTCTATTGTAATAACTTATGAGGAATCTTTTATTAAAGTTTCAAGAAATTTGTCCTAATGATTTTTTTTATTAATAATTAAAGAAAAAAAAATGGAAAAAAACCAAAAATTTCTTATATCTACAATTAGCTCAAAAAGTATCAAAATATTTTTCAATTTTTTTGGTATATTGAAAATGATAATCTTAATATTTTGTGAAAATTTAATATGTCTTCAATTATTCATTTATAAATTACATTGAAATAAGAAAATCGTTCCCAGAGAAAATAGGTAAATATCCAATATCTAATTTCAAACATTCATAAAAATTATATTGATTTTCCAATAAATTTTTTTTTTAGAAAAAAAGGAATACTTATAAAGATCTTTGTGTTAAATTTTCAAAACATAGATTTGAATAAAAAAAAATGTATGAATTTTCTAATGAAAAAAAACTATAAAAATTTGTGATTTTTACGTATTTTCTCGAAATTTTAACTTTAGATACTTATAAAAAACTATTAGAGACTTACACTCAATTTTTTTTTTTTTATTTTAACTTACAACAAATTATGAAGAAAATTGTATTATATTTTGAAGTTTTTTGACTGATTAAAAAATTTTTTATCGGCAATAAGAAAAAAATACTGAAAATCGATTCTGCCTATAAAAAGTCAAAATTTTTTAAAACATTTATAGTTTATAGAAAATTCTTATATAAAAATTCAGTGAAAATTTGTTACACCAAAAATAAAAATAAATTTTGTCAACATTTTATTTCACGGAAAAATTTCAGTTTTTTCTTAATTTTTTTTTGTTTTTCCCGGCACGTTTAAAAACTATTGGGAAGTTTTTACTTTTGACTCCCAAAATACCACATAGATTTTCTTTCCTATCAAAAAAAACGCTGATGAAGAAAATCAGAACACTTTTACTGCATTAAAACATAATCACAGACAGACACACAACATTGTAAAATCAATATATTCGTCATTCCGCTCAGAATCTAAAATGTACATATTATATACTAATCAAATCAAAAAATCCATGTACGCTATGGTGGCATTATTATTGATATAAATTAGAAATAACAATATAGGTGACATAGCATGTATAGCTGTAACCGTCTGAAAATAACTTTTCGTGGTTATCACAATAACTTTTTCGTTTTCATCGATATTTAGATACCTATTGTACTTAAGTACTTGACTGTATGAAAAATAAAACACTCATTTTAGGATAAATGAATTGTATTATAATATGTGCCTATTGGCGCGTGTATTGAATGTGTAGCAAGCAGTTTTTATAGATATTAGAAATTCACTGATGAGCAATATTATTGTATACGACGTTGTTTAGTCTTAAGAGACTATGTACTGTCCAAATGTCATATTAGGGCTTGCAAACGTTATAAATGATAAAAAAAAACGATTGAAATTTGTAAACATAATTAAAACGGAAAAGGTAAACAAAAATAATTAAACATCATAAGACAAAACATAACTCATAACGAAAAATATATTGTAATATAACACAAAACGAAATAATTTAAAATCTATTTACTTAACATTTATAATATTGTTTCCATCGAAATATTTACTCCACGCGATTTATTTTTATCTAAGCAATCAATCCAAGCATTTTTTTATATTCCTGCATCAGATTTTACTTGTAACAATATAATAATAAACGCAAAAGTTGTACGACGTTTAGATTATAAATAACGTAAAACGAATTTTTTTTTTTTCAAATTCAAGCCTTGCGGTTATGTCACGAGATAAGCCCAACGAGTGTCTATCGTTATCTCCTCGGCTCAGGTAATTACTGCAGTGAATTATTATTGGGCATGCATGTCCGTCACTAGACGCGGTAAAGACAAATCGTCCGAGTTCTGAGCAGCCGGGTCGAATAAAATAATTATCCGTCTCTCGGAATATCTATGCAAAAATGTCAAGTATCTGCGTTAGTCGGGTGACACAAAAAAAAAAAAATAAATAAATAAATGTAAAAACCGAGTCAAAGGAGAGTTCAGAAATACTTCAACTCAAAGCAAAACATATGAATAATAAGTCCGTAAAACTACAAATTAGCCGACAGGGGTTTCACTAAAAACTATCATAATCACTCGGCGTGCACTTAATACAAACAATGGTGGTATGATACTGACACGGTACAACAACATGACACGATTGTTCTATTTATGCATAGTGTAGGACTTGTGCATACCATGCTATTATTTATTGTTATAAGAACATTTCAAAATGTATATGACCTACAAACCGTGTTTTTATTGTATCAGAGATGTGTATGTTTTTAATACCTTTTGCAGTGATAAATACATTATATTATATGTCTATTATTGGATTTATTTTTTATATTTTATAGCCATTTTGTAGAAATATATTAATCGGTTAAAATGAATTACAACGGTTTCAAAATAGTATTTGAATTTTCGTTTCTGAGCGAAGCGATGGATATATTGATTTTACAATGATGCGTGTGTGTGTGTGTGTGTGTGTGTTTTTTTGTCATCACCACCTTTTGGGGGAGTAAAAATATTTTGGTTTATTTCAACAGCATTCTTTCTGGCAGGAAAGTGAATTTAGTCAGTACTTCGATGGGGTCAAAAGTTATAAATTCCCAGTACTTTTTAAAAGTGTTGGAAAAAAAATTAAGAAAAAACGGGAATTTTTACCTAAAATGTTTTTTATATTTAGAATGATTTCATATCAAAGCGGTACGCACTTGTCCACCTTTTTAATTATGAATTTCGAATAAATCTGCAAGTATAAACTAATATGACAAAAACACATAATATACATATTATAATGAATTTATTATGAATCTTTGTGTTTTTAACGAGCGAAAGACGTGAATATTTCAATTTTCAAAATGATATTTTATTTGTTGCGTAATTATTTTGTAATTTAATTTTTAAACATACAATACGCTGAGTTCGGTTACATCTGTAGTTTACATAACATTGGTGCTAAATGTATATTATGACGAATATAATATATATTATATATAGGTCCTTAGCATTTGTAGGAACATTACATTATTGCCTAAAGTTAAATCTGCGCGCTTATCTTAATGTTTTTATTAGGCCTAAGTATGACATTATAACACAGCAAAATGCATTTCAGCATGAAATCGTCGTAACTTGATTTGCATAGCCCAACCGTTATACACACAATTTAACACGATTACCGCAAAACCCAAAATCTTAAACTAAACACCAAAGTGTAAAACCTTTAGAAATTGCAGGTCGTCAACGTCTCTTAAAATAATGTACAGAATTATGTTAATATGCTCATACGATGACTACAAAACGCAATATTTTTTTATATGCGACGAATATTAAAATTAAAGTATTATAATAATTAACGTTCCGATTGTTGTGTGCACGAACGGTCATCAGAGTTCCTTTCTAAAATCGTCTTTTTCCCGGTGTGCGTGCATTGTCGCGTCCACACTTCGTCCACCTAGCCTGCGAGTTTCCTTATCCGAGTGCAAGTGCAAGTGCTGAGTACACCACCGAGTGTAAGACGTGCACCGACCTGCAACATAGGGACGAGTTTTCCGGTCCTGTGCATTCAGTAAACCACATTACCATAACGTTGTTTCAACTAATCTATAATTTTATATAAGACGTGTATGCATATAAAATATTCCTATCATATCGCTGCGTATTTAAAATTCAATCGATATAAGTGCCATCCAGGACAACGGATATTTTTATATTTTATAAAGAAATTATTGTAGAGTAAGGTGTGTTTGCTCAGTTCTCGAGTAGGTACATCGCCTCGAGAGCCCTCTGAACATATGTAAGAAAACAATCGCATAATATTATTATTATTATCTGATCACATTTTTCAGTACTTATAATATTATTGTAAATATTTAATCTATTTAAGATTATACCAATATACCATTGTTGACTGACTATTTAAGTTTATTATTGTTATGTTATTACAATAGATCCAAATCAACGCAGCAAAATAAAACCGAATAAAACAGATTAAACGACAAAGTCAAAGATTAAAAAAAATCTCTAAATATATCAACTACTCTAAAATACTTAGAGTGAAAATACCATCAGACAACAAAATATAAATTAATGCGTAATCCTACCTATCACAGATTAAATTTAATTTATACAACTGTGGTTATCCCAAAAAATATGTTGGTAATAATAATATATTAATATGTAAGTATTATATATAGTAATAATTACTCTTCCACATAGAGTTAGTAGATCTTTTAACCTTTATAATTAGCTAAATATATAAATGAACTCATTGGTAGATTTAAAAACAAAAAATATATTATTTAAAATAAGATTTGCAGGCCACCTACGCGACACATCAAATGTACACCTTTTGTATTTAGCAATCTAATTGGGTGCACGCGTGAATAATTTCTTTATCTTATACCAAACTCATATCTTGTATCTTTATCTTGTTATTAAATCATCGTCTGACTTAAAATTAAACACTAAAAAAAATGCAAATTAAAATATAAATAAAGAGTAGTTATCAAGTAAAACGCGTTCTTGAATAATAATTATAGATATAAACTTATTCAGCAGATTTATCTTCCGGAGGGCAGCAAAGATCAAAAGGACTTTGATGCCGGAGCAGGTGAAATTCTGGGCAGGACGAGGAGCTGCAGCAATTGCCCGGGGCTTTGCGGTTTGAAAGCTTCGCGCATCCATAGCAATTTATTAAGCCTCAAAAAACACTCACTGTTTCGCCAAAGGGCACTTGAATTCATTGATAGTCAGTCACATTGACTTACACTACTGAGTAGACTCGGTAAGAGGGAAAGGGTGACTGTAGTATAATATGATAATAATATAAATAACATGTCGGATACGACCAAATATAACAACCGTTAATAGTGACTGACGAACACGTCCTTCGGCCAGTTTACCGGTATAAAAACAATGGTAAATCAAATAATGACAACATAAATTATAATATATTTTAACAATAAAATAGAAGTCATCAACATTCGGAAAGCTGGATGATAATCACTACGTCGGAGTAATGTCCACAGGTGTCCAGGAAAGATATCTCCGCGAGCGACGTTGCGACTAGCCGTCAGAGCAGGGTCGTGGAAAGGGGAAGCCTTTGACAGGTATTCCGAACACTCACAATTATTACGCGAGGTTAGTGACAATAGTTTGTCGTTACCAATAAGTGAACATGGCTTCTGCTATTAAAACATCAATTAAAAAAGGTTTTAAATCGCTGAAAATCGACGCGCATTCTGTCACGTTTTCGATTTAATGGTAGCAACGATTTCGAATTCGTAAAATCTATCATCTGCGCAGACGCCTACACTACAGACGCGGACTTAACGCGTAAGTAATCGTGGGTATGATTTTGGCTTATAGGTTTTTTGTTTATAAATAATAAAAAACGTCGATGCGATTTAACGATACCCGCATACGATTTGAAATATAGTATATGTGTGCCTACAACTGCAGAACACTAATTCGGACGGATATTGATCGATCGAAAACGAGGTCCGTTAGTCTGGCACCTCAAATTTAAAATTTCATAGTCAAACCAGACTAGAAAATGAATAACCAAATTGTAAAAATTTGTAACCTAAGTCTTAACTCCAAACTGTGTTTTGTTTTTCGGCTGACGTCATCCTGGTACCCCAAATTTAAAGTTTCGAAGGAAAACTATACTAAATAGTTAGGTAATAGCCAATTCATAAGGGGTTCTAAATTAAATTGTTGATGATTGTTCTTCATACATAATATATTATTATAGTATAGCTTTGTATGCACTTAAGGCATGCGTAATAGTATGTGTACATACTATATTTATGTACTAACTAAGATTGGCGTATGGTTTAAAATTGGGCAACGTTGTACGCCATATCATTTTTGTTTTTTGTGTCAAAAAATTGGTTTTTAGTTTAGACACAGTTACAAATTAATCTTTATTAGTTTAAGAAAAATCTTTTTATTTTAATTTATTAAATTGAAAATATAATTAGTTTAATTGTGAGGAATATTAATAATAATAATATATATTGTCAAAATAATTTCCTTATAATAATAAATATGCCAATGTCAATAAAATAAACATATAAAAATATTCTATAAAAATACATTATTATTAATCTAATAAAAACATATGAGCACATGCCGTCTTATAAACCAAAATTAGGTATATAAATATAAGTTCGATTTAAATTTGGAACCAATAGCTATCGTTAAAATAATTAAAAACTTATGAAAATATGTATAAAATATGTAATATATTATTCTAATGAGTTACCAACCTGCACATATATCATGTATTATCAAGTATAGCACTAGGCCTTCACCTCGTTCCGAAAGCAACATTTTAATGTCGATATTTTCCATTATATAGCGAATAGGAATATAAAAGCGACAAGTACTAAATTGACAGTTGCACGACGACTGTAAGGTCTAACCGTTATTCTTTCGTATTTAAGTCCAATATTTAGATAATAGTGTTCATATTACTTTAGTTTCTAATAATATCCCATGAAAACCCGATAAATTTTACAATTATTTAACAATAACAATTATTAAATTTGACAACACTAGAAAAAAAAAATTCTAGTATCTTCCACCGTATTACTAAAAATGCCATTCTCAATCGTAAGCCTTTCTAAAAAAAAAAAAATAATAATCGTGAATTCTCCTAGAAGCACTTTTTCTGTATATACGTATATACTATTACGCAGCGAGTTACTATTTTTTTAATAGTTTTTTTATAGTTACTGTCTCTGTGTTGGTTACAATATTTATTTGACAGGAAATTTACTAATACGACGCAATTTGTTCAATTTTAAGTTAAAAAAAAAAATAATAACCTCCTACCGAGACAGGACACGCCATGTTGGACATTCGTTAAAAAAAAAAACACCTCTTTGCCTCTCCGAATAAGTAGGTATTGACTGTAGATAATTTCCGGCCATCCACCGGAATCATTATTCAAAATATATGAAACGAAAAAAAAACGATTCAATAATTGGAAAAATGTATAAATTCCTTTAATTATATTATAAAACTATATTACTACAAATGCATTAAATGACATTATATCATACACCGAGTAAATCACGTCAAAATAATCGTTTGTTATCGACTGCGGTATTATCTTTTACCTGGGTAGAACCATAATACTCAAAAATATTTTAAAACAATCAATATAGGCGCTGTACAAAATATCATTTACATAATATATATAAATCAGTAAATTCAATTTACCTACGTAAAACGCGGCCAGTGGATACTCTGGGGACACGGTATTGTATAGCAAACAGCCAATAGGTGTCCGTGCGAGCACTGGCATGGAGCCATCACAATATAAAATAAATGTGCCGAATTATAATGATATTGATCGGCTGTAATTCAGAATCTATTTGGGTAAGTATAATATTCTAGGCGTCCGACGAACGGAGAAAAATCAAATAGAACGATGGTGCGTCTATTTGAATACTGAAAATCCGCCGGCCTACTCCGTCCTATTCTATAATATACAATAAAATAAATCCGACTACTTCATTGTGGTTTTAAATATTAATCAGTAAACCTATCGTAATTCTACGTAGTTATGTATTATAGTCGTAGGTAGGTAGGTAGGTAGGTACCTATTAGTTTTTAATATGGGACTTATTCGCTAAATTAAATCGTATCTATAAAGAAAATACACTCCAAAACAATATAATAATATTACACGAGTCAACACGACCTACCTATCTGTACAGGTTGATTCAAAATTTATTTAACGGCCACTTTTTGATTCAAAATAAAGAAAATTGAATGATACGAAAGTTTTTTGATTTAGAAACATTTAAAATGATTTGTACATTTTATAATTTTTCACAATGTATTAGATGGGTTTTGGGCGGTCGACTTTAGAAACTCAAACGGGAACCTATACTTTTTTCGTAAACATAATATGAAGACTTTTTTAGTATATTTTAGTACTTGAAAAACATTAATCGATGCAAAACTCTATGCTTAAGAGATATTTTAAGTTTTTATATATTTTTAAAGTCGACCGCCCAAAACCCCTTTTAAATTACTGTAAAAAATTATAAAACGAACAAATCATTTTAAATGTTTCTAAATCAAAAAAACTTTCGTATCATATGCATTTTTCTCTATTTTGAATCAATAAAGTGGCCATAATATATATTTTGAATCGCCCAGTACGTATATATTAAGCACTAATAATATGTGTAAATACTTATCCCATTCGTGATGGACGAGAGCAATAATGATGTTCAGCCAATTATTATGTACGAATCAATAAAATAACAATTTGTGACTCAAGCACGGCCGCGGTAGAACTATAGGTACCACTTATACCAGGGTGCATATACCTATATATTTCATGTGATAATACGAGTATACGTACTTTTTGAATATACGGGTATTTCTAAAACACCCCGTTTCGGTATGACATAAAGTCCAGCGAAAACTTAACAGTCATCCCGATAATTCAATAAAAATGCAATCAAGTAATAAGCTTAAATAAAGCGAATCGCTAATATTTTATTAGGTATGTAAATATATATTTTTTATATATACAAACACACATACACACACACACATATATATATATATATATATAATATTTTTATAAATGTATTTATCATAATATATATGAGTGTTAATTAATAAATAAATAATTAAATAAAATGTGCCGACGTTCAATATTCCACGCACGTCCGTTCTATCTTCGTAAATCACATCACAATGTCCCGACAATGAGTTTTTAGTTTGCGCCTTTGCGTTTATGAATAATAAACGTGTTGAATAATAAACAATAAAGCGAATCACACATCATAATAATAATAATAATAACTAGAGGGTTACAGTGCATATTTTATTATAGTCTCCAAATCAATATTATGTTGTTGTTGTTACTATTAGTATTTTTACAATCAAACAGAGATTATACTCACTAATTACCACAGTATATTAAAAGCAAGGCCTTGCGTATTTCGTTTGGACGGTTTCCGATAAATAGTCGACAGTGATAGTTGGTATGAATATGACTAGTGTAATACGTGTCTAAATACGAAATACATAAATATCTATCGTGTTCTTAATGCTTCGTAAATTTGAGAAAAAAATTGTTTTTACCAATACTATTGGAGACAAATCGATAACAATTATTGGTAACTACTATCCAATGTAACGGCGATGATGTTCACAATATTACGCCATAAGTACGACATTTAATAATGAAGTATCGAAGCACGACTGCATACGAGATGATTACCAGGTACCTGTTTAACTAAATCGGTTTCGATTGATTACCTTTTTGTTGTATATCAGAGGCAAATTGAAAAAAAGAAGTACCTAACTATGTATGACGGATATTATTTAATACCTAACTAAATCAAAAATGTTTAACATACTCTTGAACGGTCATGATAGCATAATTGATTACGAAATAATAAGACAGTAATTGAACAAATTTAATGATTGGAAAAAAAATTTCGGGAGACTTGTCAGCTAACATGTCCGTGCGGTATCTCCTGGGTAACGCTAATTGGCTGAAAAGTGAAAATCAACAATATTATACGTGATGGGAATCAATTTATACGTCAGGTCTGACAAACTGACTAATATATAAAGTAAGTCTCGGGAATCAACTCACCCATATCGCGAAACATTGATATTAAAATATATATTATCTCGTTCGGACTATTATGTACTAAAATATTATGATATTGTCATACTTTTACATTCATGTATTATTATTTAAAGGTTAAAATGACAGCGGCATACAGGGTTGTCCTCGGGAATGAACAGACAGGGCCCAAACAGGGGCCTTGTAAAAAAAAAAAAAAATAGAAAAATTAGTTACAAATCCTAAAGGTGGCCCTGATAGAATATGAGTGGTAGTAGTGTACCTAACTTTTATTTTACTTAACCTTTTTTTTTTTTAGGTGGTAAATCAAGATGTCGGGTGGAAACTGTTATACACATTACTTCCACCCGACATCCCATCATTTATTATTCAAAAACAATAAAAAGATAGGCGGTTTGGGAAAAAATCCCCTCTCACTAGGCTTTAGAAACTGCTAATACTAGTATACAATATATATATATATATATAAGAGGCTCTATTCCCAAAGTTTTGGCTTATGCCCACAACATACAACCTAACTATAATAACGAGTTAGGTTTGCGCTCACTTCATCTTTGGCTTCTTCGTGGCTCTTGAATACATCCTGCAACTTACACTGCTAGAGTAGTGATTGTAGACCTCTTGTCCATCATCACGATACAGAACACAATTTGAAGGACTGGAACAGTCCTATGCTGCCGTACGTCATACATTGCCTGGAGCGATCCGACTAACCCGTGCATTATCCTTACTATAATATGCCCATATCTGTAGTATCGGAAGCATCTAGTTATCATTACCTTCTTGTACACGCGGCAGCGGACGAGTCTGACTACCAATTTTCCCGCCTTTGCAAGCAACATAGCACCTTAGTTATTAAGTTTTACCACCGCCATTTTGCTACTATCGTGCGAAGAGACCATTCTCCCCTGAGGCATCAACTCAATTTGGCGAGCACTATTTTCTATTCGAATGACCACGTCCTTAACCTTATTTCTTCCCATGCTCTAAATATTGATTCCTAACATGGCAATATCAATGTGTTCTTTTAGCATACTAGCAATCTCCGCATAGGAGTAATTGAAGGTCGGGAGCACAGTGATAGACTCGGGGGATTCTTTTTCTTAGCCGCCTCTGATATAGAATAGGAGGGACACTGTTTCTGTTTTTGCATCTTCTTCATGTTCCTCTGCCTAGTTTTCGGTTTCGCCGCTACAACCTCGAGAGAGCCACCGGCTGAGCCTTTATGTGTACAGGTATCTGTTCTGATAATTGCTATGGTCGGAGGTTTCATGATAGAAAATGGAGCTGCTAGTTTGATGGGGGTACTTGTGTTTTGCAGACGACAGCTTGCTTCAAAGAGACTGGTAGATAGAAGGGCAATCCTATCACTAACTTTTCTAATCTGAGAGTCGCCACTACTGCAGATGGCCAGAGTCTTGATGGGGATTTTCCGAGGTCCGGTTGGATTGCATCTAGTTCGTTTTCTCTTGGTCTGGCCGTTCCACAAAAATCGATTGCTCTCTCGGGGGATTATTCAGGCTAATTCTACTTTGGTTTGTTTTTGAGATTCTCCTCCTTGGGGCTTTGCTCGACGGAGAGCAGGCTACCTCTAACCTTACAACCCACATCTACTTAGATAAAAAGGCTAGGTCAGAAATTACATAGAACAATCAAGTTTTCTATTTCATAATATAATATTATATAAACGTTTAAAATGTATATTACATTAATTATAATATTATTATCATCATAATTATTCGAATAAATAATTTATATAAAATCTGCAGTAAATATCAATGTTAAAATTATTATTAACTCTATACCAAACATTGTTAATGACCGTTTAGTCTTACGGAATTCAAATATGTGAGGAATAGCTAAACCTCTAAATTAAAAAAAAAATCCAATCCAAGCATTCCAATCAACTACACTCCATCTGAAAATTGACACACATTTCAATAATACGTCTCCAATCACACTTAACACTCCGATTTATACAAAAACACCATCATTTCAAAAAACTGAGTCCTTCTTCTATACAAGATTTCAGTTTCTCTTAGTCAACCATCCGGAGCCCCTCGTTGTATCAGAGATCTCAACTTAAATTACATCATCGTATATTCACTCAGACGATTGGTTCGCCGATGGTACACAGACCTGATAAATCCAAATTCATACCTAAATAGTATCATCGCTAGGTGAATTTTTTTTATCACCATATGCATGCTAAATTGTACTGTTCCTGTGCTTATTTTACGACGAAAAATAATTTGCAGATTATGTATATCCTATTTAAAAGTATAAAATTTGAATTTATTGCCCAAAATAAAATCACATCATAGTAATACTAATGTTATACAAGTCATAATAAAAAAAACATAGATTAACATATGAACAATTGGGGGAGAGGCTTGGGGGTGATTAGTACTCTCAGTTTTGAAATTAGCATCTCCAAAATTAAAACCGCATTTAAAGACTAATTGAAAAAAAAAACAATTGGTTTCAGCACCCCCAGATTTTTAATCAAAATTGCACCACTCTGTATAGATTAGATTCAGTTTTATTACTCGAGTATATTAAACTTTGAAACTGCGCCCAACAACTCAATAATCATTATTAATTATTACTTATTAACTTAACCAGTAACTACATCCCAGTACAATGTTGATATAAGTAATTATTTGTTAATTTATTTATTGACGCCAAAGGCAATTGAGCGTACAACGAATTATAATATAAATTAACTTTAGATTAAATAATATAACAATAATATTGAGGTAGTTAATTTATAATCGATACTAACCAGGTTCCTTCAATATTATGAATCACATTTCACCAATTTATAGGATCATTATTTAAACTTGAAATAGTTCCTCCCGAAGACTAGATATGTCCAACTATTAGGTCATTTGTAGCATAGATCAGAGAAATAATATTAATAATTCTATAATTATATTATATTTTATATAGTAATAAAATGCATGTTAACTAACAAAAATAATGTTATTCAAATCATAATAATTTGTATTCATTTCATATACATAAAATACACTTTACTGCAAAATTTTTAATTTTGTGCAAACATTATTATTATATATTTTTTGGCGTTTTTTTAGTTTTTAAACTGTTTTTTTCCTTTTCTGAATTATGTAACCACGTACCTTTACATTTTTATTTTTATTTTTACGATACCTAGTGAGAAAGACGAAGGGTAAAATATTATATTTTAAGTATTGTGTATAAATATATGATACAAAAATCGTGAGAGACATTTCCTCTTTAAATATTCACAAATATTATTTTATAACAAAACATTTAAGTATCGAATATTTTTTTTTTTTTTAGCAACCGAAATATAAGTATAATATTATACATAATATTCACCCGATCTTTACTACACAATAATTTCAATTCTACGATAATATTTTTTTTAATTTAAATTCTCTACTCTTTAAATTCACTTTTTTAGATTTCTACATTAACGAAAATTTATCATCTAAAAGTTAAAATTCACCAAAACCAAGTAAAAACGTTTGTTTTGTCCCATATTGTTTGAAAATATTTAAAGGTTTTATTGTTTTGAACGATAACAAATCTTTTATAATTTTATATTACGAAGAAAAATAATTTTATGGGAATTTAGATAAGAAGATCGAATTTTTATCTAACAGGTAGTTTAGTTAAGAATATTTGTTTAGAATTTCAATTTCTGATATTTGTAATGAAGTAGCGAAGCCGTACTGGGGTACTACATATTTAAATCTAAAGTATTTATAATAAACTTCACTACTAACGCTTAAAAATTTGACTTTTATAAAAAACAAAATTATCAGAAACATGTTCTATTTTAAAATAAAAATTTAAAATGTTTTTATTGTTAATTATTTTGTCATTCAAAAAAGTAAAAATCATAAAATATATTATTTTATTCAAAAATGTGGTTTCATTCTGTTTTATGTAAATAACAACATTAACAATTCTATTAAAAAATAATGAGTGTTTACTTTACAAAAAAAAAATCACTGTGACGTATAATGTTATAAAAATATATGTACTTAAAATATTTATTTAAAATTAATATAGGTGTCTGATATATACAGAAATAATGATACGCACTACAGTTCAAAGTTATTACGATTTATTTTATTCTTTCAGCGGGCCCGCTGTTGTAAATAATACAACAGTTTTATATTTATTTATTTATCCAATTTAATTTATATTTATATATATAATGCACTATATATGCATATCTGTACTTAACCTATGCTATATATTGTTATAATTTGGTAAGTAATCAATATGAAAACTGAATTGTGTAACTGACCCGATGCATATATTGTAATTTATTGTGGGTCATTGATATCGATATAATATTATAATGAATACCTATATTATAGAAATGTGTTTGATGAAGGTTGCTGTGCGAAATATGTTTGGGTAACTGAATAAAATAATCATTAGAATTTTTTTTTATTATTATAAGCTTAAATTTTCAATTATACCATAAAAAAATTAAATCCGAAAATAAGAATTGAATAAAAAACTGGTAGTTGCATGAAAATATCATTTCATTTTCTCAAGACTTTGGAAAAGGACGAAGCACGTATAATACACAAATTAAATATTTTTGATGATGAAATATAATACAACAAGAAATTTTATCTATCATTTTATAGTGTTTTCCGCCAACACGAAGGACTTGGAGTTGATTCAAGAATCATTTATTGGTGTTTTATGTGGCAAGCATTATCCTAAGCTCACGGCATGTATAACGTACGAACTTTTGTTAAAAAAGCGTATAAAAATTGTTTTAAGCACATATAGGTACTTTCATACGCCATAATTTTTATTTGTGAACAAAAGTTATTTTCAATTGCTCAACATTTTTAGTAAGAGCTCGTTGGTGAAATTGATCATATAAAAGCTTTAAAGTCGGTGGACGTGTTGGCTAAGTAAGAGAACAATTTTTTTTCAAAAATTGAGTTATATATTATAATAATATTATGTGTTTTATTTTTGTCACTTTACCTTCGGGCTTACAATCGTAAGAAAACTCGTAGTTTCCTTGATTCGATTAATTAATTTCAAAGAAAAAACTTCCGTATTCGGAAAATGCCACTTTCGGAGTGAACAAGAGCCTGTTTGATATATAATTATATTACATTTATTGACGTCAAACTAGCCTCAGTGGTGTTGGACATTGTTTGCAAGTGTACCCAAATAATAAACTCACTCCTTTGACCTTCACCCCTAGATTTATACAATTATCCATTAAAAAAAATAATTATTATAAGCAATATAAAATACTTTGATGACTAAAATTGTTACAAGTACGAATAGAAGGTTTATCAATAAAAAATTAAATATACATATGTATACGTATATTATATTATTTTAGATTTAGTATGATTGTCATGTAATAATATTTTGAATATAACACGGCGCTTAGTGTATGCAATATTGATACATACGTACGATTAGCTATTACCACGAAAATATTAATAACATCAATAATATTTTGTTACATTGACAGTCTATTATTTATATATATATATATATATATATATATATATGTCCTTTATGCATTCCCAAACCGTTCAACTGATTGCGATTAAATTTGGGACAGAGATAGATTAGATCTCTGAGAAGATGATAGGATAATTTAAAAAGTGAGAGATCCAACCCCGGGAGCTGTTCAAACAAGGATTTTGAGATATACGATGGAAATATTTATTTATAAATGGTTGCTATTAGTTTATAATAATAATGAGTTGTAATAATAATTAGTGCAAAAGAAATTATTATTATTTATTATCACTGAAAGAACAAAAAACGTCTTTGATATTTGTTTATTTTTATTTAACTATTGTTTTTAAATTAATTTTTTCCATAGCACATGCGTCTATGGCACTCAAAGTTTTAATCAGATTTGTGAATTTCATATTGATGGTTTGTAAAAGTTTTCCCGAATATAGAACAAAATTACAAAAATCTCAGTGGCTCAGCACACGAATTATATATCAGCCAAAAACAATGATGTAAATACAATCAATTTCAGCGTTCGAAACGGAATTCTAGGTGACACGATAACGTGCAAATCCATCGATACTGTAATTAATCAAGACGAAGTTGTCAATTATCCAACTGAATTCTTAAATTCACTTGATTTTCCAGACATGCCACTGCACGTTCTAACATTGAAAATTGGCGTACCTATCATTCTTCTACCAAACACCAATCCACCACAACTCTGCAATGGTATCAGGCTTTCGGTGAAAAAGTTTATGAACAGCATTATCGAAGCTACAATATTAAATGAAAAATTTAAAGGTGAAAATGTACAAATGTACTGTTGTCACGAATCTCAATTATTCCAACAGATATGCTATTCGAATTCAAACGTTTCCAGTTTCCGGTGCGACTCGCCTTTGCAACAACCATCAACAAAACACCAGGACAATCGCCACAAGTTTGTGTACTGAACTTGAAAAATCTATGCTTCTCGTGTGGACGGCTGTGTGTGGCCTGCTCATGCATTGGAAAACCTTCTGATTTATTTGTGTACACATCAGAAGAAAAAAACAAAAAAATATTATGTTTCCAAAAGCACTTCAATAAAAAGCATTTAATCAAAAACATGAATTGTCAGACTTTTCTCGATAAAACGAATAAAAGTACATAATTATCCAAAATAAATTGAATATTATTGTAACGATATTACTTAGTATATTTTAACCGTTATACTATAAATAAAACATCATACATATAGAGTTGGAATTATTAATTTTTTTAATAGACAATGATGTGCACGGGATCCACTAGTATGCAATAATGATAAAACTAAAAGCCATAATGTCAGTGTGTTGTCCTGTCAATTCATTGTATCAAATTTGTCATGTGACATTTCATCGTCAATTATTTGTCATAGATAACTTTTCCACCAAAGTCTTGTCTATATCGTTTATTCAAAAATATCTAAGTTTTAGCTTAAATATTCGAATATTGACCCAATAGCTTAAATGAAATTTAAAGATAAGAATATTACTTAGGGCATTTATTAGGCTTTTAATGGTATTTACATTTTAACGTGACTTGCGAGCTCGTTAAAATTATAATATTTTACATGCCTAGTTATAACTCACTTTATAATTAAAATATCAATTATTAAAGACTACGAGGTGCTCTATATAATATTTTGACCTTTAAGTTTGATATTTATATACGTTTTTGTATGTATTACTCTCATATTAAAGCTAAAAAACACAAATATTTAATATACGAGTATAACTTAAGCGACGAATGAAAATATTATAATAAAACAAATGTTATACTATATTATTTTTTTAGAAGTATAATTAATCGGATATAACTATCCGTTATGATTGGTCCAAATCATAGTTTTCATAAAAAATAGTATAAATTGATCGCATAATTAAAAAAAAAACGTCGAGTTCTCTTAATGGTTCTACATAGATTACATTAGGTTCCTATGGATGTGTTACGATTACTCAATATTACGGAGTCCGTACGAATAAAAACAAACTCAACTACGAAATCAACAGCTCATTGTTCGTACACTCGTCGTAAAATCTGCTCCGAAATCGTTTTCTCGTAGTAGGTCGTGAAATTAATTAAAATTATATACTCCCCGACCGTCTTGTACGCTAAAAACGATACACCGCAAGTGAAAATTCTTAATTGTTAATTCCGGACTGTGTGTTGAAGTTTCGTCGGTTGTTTGTTTTTTTTTCCAATCAAAGGTATCCGCAGAGTGCGGACAATAGTGACTCCGGGGACGGGGTCCATTTATTATTGATATCTCTTGTTGCGGCGAGTAAATGTAAGCCTATATCAATGTTGTCCCTGCACAAAACTTAGAAGTCTGTATATTATGTGGATAATATGTAAGTAAAACCCGCTGGGAAACCCTCGGTATCCCGGTGGGCTATTATTATTGTGTGCGCTTGATGTAAATGACGGTGGTAGTATATAGGTTACCGCCCGACGAAATTTTTAACAACCATATAGGTATACACACGGGCTCGAATCGAGCGTCAAAAAAGTAAAGTCAATAATATTATAAAATGCGTAGTCGATTGCAAAGTTTTTTTTTTTTTTTTTTGTTTAAACGATAGCATTACAATACATAAGCGATAGGTTTTCGACTTTTTGATTGCTTTTATTTATTGTGCACGAATTCAACCCCTATTTAAAAGAGAACATTAATAATTCGTTTGAACCGTATAATAGTATAATAGCCATTATATTATTCGACTTTGTCTGTGTATTATTAGTCAGTCTCGTGGTGTGCGGAGGCCTGCAAAGAGGTAAAATTATAAACAATTTCACTAATATTTACACCACCCCTCTCGTAATAAGTGCTGAATTTAAAATGCTGTCGAACCGTATCGTAGCCGTTTTCCGGGGTGGAGGCGGGACGGACGTCGTCGTCTTTCGGCTGCGCATTGTCGTTTACGGTTGAAATGTACTTGAAAACAAAAACAAACAATTTTCCGGTAAATAACATTACGGGATGACGGAAAATTCGGTGGCACGAGCCAATGAAAAAGTCGCGTGGAAAGCGTGCGCTGAATTTACTTTGGTCGGTCGACGTGGGACGATAAAATAAATTGTCGAAGTTGGCAGTAGGTAAACATCGCGTCACGTGATTCGTGATAGATCACACAAAGTACACCGAACGGCTCGTACGAAATAGAACGAAATTATTATATTTTGTGCGAATCAAAGTCATAATCGCACACGTCGAGTTTTTGTGCGAGTGAGTTCGTCACGCGTTCGGACGCAAAAGCGTTGTCGCTAAACGGCCACCGACGTTGTGCTACAGTATATAGTATAGTATTATCAGTATTAATAGGCTAACAGATGACGGTAATAAATGATAATGATAATGATAATAACGATGACGATATACGTACCCGGCCGCAGACATAATCGATTCGCGCCGACCACGATGACAGTTATAACAATAATAATAATAATTGAAATAATGCAAACCATATGACAGTGAGCCGTATTGTAAACCACCAGGCGTAGAGGTAATAATCGCGGTGTGCAAGTCTTTAAAGGCGCCTCGACAGGATTAATAAGAATCACCCCGTCGTGTATTCTGAAATAATAATATTTTAATATCTCTAATAAGTAAAAAATAATAAACATACAGGGTAATATATTATTATCGGGACGATAATGACTGTTATAATATTATAAT
The DNA here is from genome assembly GCA_014851325.1 of Pentalonia nigronervosa. NCBI lineage: Eukaryota > Metazoa > Arthropoda > Insecta > Hemiptera > Aphididae > Pentalonia > Pentalonia nigronervosa. Next base: position 199,775 of record JACXSJ010000483.1, on the reverse strand, counting down.
CAGCGTACGCCTTCTAATCGAAATGTAACCACACGCAATGGCGCGAAGAACATTTATAAACCGTATAATTATACACAACATATATTTTAGTACCTATTCGCTCGCCTCTTTCTCGAGCACACCACCCTTGACATTTTTTTAAAACATATACATAGAAGAAAACTAAAAACTATTAAAGACTGAAATGCCTACCCACTAATAATATTTTGACTATTCAAACCTAGGATTAGCAAATTCTAAGAGACATTTCCATCTTTTGTGTAAAAATCGACTTTTGATTTACCATAAATGACAATATTCTACAACTATGTACCTATTTATAAGTAAAAGTAAACATCATATCATTGACAGATACTAATGCCCACCATGACGCCTAGGCATCATTGAAATTCTTTCACCTACACGCCACTGACCACATGTCCAAAAGTTGAATACATCCAATTTCGTGGTAGTCACGATTGCATTTTTACAACCTTATTTTATCAATCAGAAAAAAAAGTTTTTTACACGGCCACGCACGACGATCGTGAACACAATATCACACTAATAATTTAGAATCGTATATAATATAATAGAGAGACCACACTTTATCGACATCTGCGGGTTGCATGACTTACAGTGGTCAAATGGTTTCTTGAAAACCTGTGTAGTCTTTGAAAATCTAAAATGTATTATATGCAATAGACAGCCGTGGATTCAGAAATCCGAAATAGGAGAAAATGCTTTATTTCTTTTACGTTCGCATAAAACGCAGCGCAATAAAATAAAATTGTGAAATACTTATAATATTACGTGAAAGCTAATAATATTCAATTTGGGTATTTTAATTCAACAAACACGTTATAATCTACTTTTGGCTTGGAATTATTTTAATTATTATTTCAATACTGTTGATTACGATTTTCCGATTTTACCTCAACCCACCAAAACCCGTTGGACGAGAGAAAACCATCATATACAGTTTCAATACGATTGGCAAATCACGATAATGCACAAAATCAATTTTTTTAAACTAAAATAAACGTGTAACCATTATAACCTGACAACTACATTTACGGCTCAAAACGTGCAGTGGAAAGGTTATTTATTTATTTTTATCTTTTTACATTTAAAATGTATGGCCATCAGAAATTATAGCAACTACTATAAGTACAAAAAAGGCTGATATTAAATATTGAAAAAAAAACACACACACACACACGTAAAACCGTATAAGTAGTCTGTTTAACAAATCCCAAAGGTTTCCGTTTGAAACAGTGGAGGAGTTATCAAGGTACCTAACATCCGTTCAAAAGTAAGGTAATAAAATTTCGGTCAACTTTATTGTGCCGAGAAGTTAATAATGCATTTAATTATAAGTATTTAATAAATATTTCTGTAAACTAATAAAGACAATCTTTGTTAATCTAGCGTAAAAATAAAATGCCCACTAATATTGCTTTCTTATTCAGAAAAAAATAATACCTAGGTACTTAAAATAAGTTATTCAGCACTTTTTTTTTTTCGTAAATCAGTAGGTAGGTACTTAAATTTGTTTATGTATCAACAATATTATGTGAGCACAACCAATAATTGTCTGATAATTAAAATACGTAAACTATATTAAGATTTGTTGTAAGCCGTTATTATTCGCTCCGTCGTAATTTATCGAAAAACCTAATAAATACAATTTTTTTTTTTATCAACATATTATTTTTAAAACGTGGTAGTAAAGTCGAGCTATTAATTTTAAAACAATAAAAAAACCCATAGCGATAATAAATCTAAAATTATATGAATAGATTTTTTTTTCTGACATATTAGAACGACGCAGTGTAAAGTATAAAATATATATAAATATCTCTATACACATTTATTTTATAATTACTAAGCAGACATGTCCATTTAACAGTTTTGTGTCATTTTAACGCATAAAATTAAAATTGTATTTTAATATTGTGTGATTAGATATTAAAAGTTCGAAATATTATCGGTTTATTCATTATTGTTATAATTATTTTTACTCGCACAATTGTGAGTAACACGTCCTATCACGAACTTCATCGGTTGAAATGTTTTGTATATTATCAAATATGTTATATTATGTAGATATAGTATTCTTCTTGACGAATATTTATATGTTTTTTTTTTTTTTTTTATCTGGCAAATCATATGTTCTTTTAACATATTTATAGTTAAGCCGTGATCTCTTGTTGACGCATTTATGAATTTCAATGCGACCTTGTTTGTAAAAAAAAGAAATTCATTATAATAACAAGTACATCGTTAACTCGTTGACTTTTCGTGTACTCCAATTGCACTTTTATTCGCTAGCTTCCATTAGTCATTCGGCGAATACTCACCATCGTATGTTACATTATTATTTAATAAAAGTGACAATATTGCAGTGAAATTCGTATCATGATGATGTGTTTCACATAATATGTTAACGATACAAACAGAGATAAACGCGACGAAAACCGCATTTTCCAATGTTACACTTTTAAATAATTGTTAATAATAATGAAGAAGAAAAAAAATGTATCGAAATGCAGTTGCGTTAAATTTACATGCGTCGAAATGTCGTAGCAACCAAATTGTCTTTGGTCGAGAAAACCGCGGCCAAATGACTTACGCCGCCCTTAAACTATATATGGCACGCATTCAATCAAATGATCTAGTATTGTAAAATTACAAAATTTTGTTGCGAGAATCAAAAAATTTGATCCTCTATTATTAATTTGATCTAACTTATGTTATTTTTAACTCGCAGTCTTTGAAAGTTTCGACAGATGGTTGACAATACGAGTTACAAACTGATGTAAGCAATTTTTTGGTTCGGATGCAACACGATTGCAAACGAATGTTACTCATCAAAGATTTTTTTTTTAGCCGAAATACCAACGATTACAAACGTTTTTTTATGCTACGTTGCCAAGTTTAGATATCTAGTGTGTATATTTTTTCTGAATATTAAGTTTTATTTTATTCGGAGATTTAATTAAAACATTTTTTTTTTTTTAAATAAAATCTATTCGATATTAATAATAATGATATATAATATATAAGATGTTAAAAACTAAAAAAAAAAATACAAAATAATAATTCTTAAAATATATTTTTTTAATTTTTTTTAATGTTTTTCTTGGTATCATTTCCATTTTTTTCTAAATATAAAATTAGATTTTGTGTGTTTTATAATCATTGTAATTTTTTACTATTGATTTAATTTTAGATTGATCTTTTTTGGCCATATGATTGTGTACATTGTTTTTAATAGAATTTATTATTGCTAAAGTTTGTGCTTGTGTTTGTTTAAAAACTGAAATCAGTATGTGTGTTAGAGGATAGGAGTTATAAAACTGACCATTTTGCGTTCTATATGAAATCTTTATCAAGCTCGTTGGTTGTTCTAAAATATAATTATAAAAACGTAGAAATTTCATACTTATTTCCGAATTACTGATGAAATGTACGTAAGAAGGAACAACAATTTAAGTTTAACGTTATATTGTGATTTGATTGTTTAAAAATTAAACAAAATTTGGACAAATAATATTAAATCCATTCATAGTACACCTAAATATAATATTAACAAACACAAAATCTGGCAATTCCTCGACGAAAAAAGGCAGTTAAAAATGTTCGCAAAAGTGTTACGGGAAATGATTTTTGTTCGCAATCGTGTTACGGGAAATGATTTTTGTTCGCAATCGTGCCATTCGCATTTGGTTCATCGATATTGGGATCTTAGGTTTCGAAGGTCATGTTGAAAAATATAAATTTGTAAAAGATTTGGAAATTAAACGATATGGGTCCATCTACATGAGCAAATTTTAATGAATCGTGGTACAAACCAAATTTCCGTTTTTGTACCATTGTATTTAGTGGTTCCCAGTTAGGTCACCTTCATTATACAGTATGAATTTGGCTCTTTAGCTGAACGACAGTTCAAAATTTAACTTGGTCTTTTTTATTTATTAGGGTGAGATTTGGTGGGTGGGTCACTGATCGACAGTTTTTACTCGTATTATATTCATAAATTCAATGGTGTAGTCGAGCGTATAGGTGGGTATACGGTGTAAAACGATTTCTCAGTTTTTTTGATTGATGCATAATTTTTTAGTGATAGGAATAATCGAATAAAATAATCTAATAGTTCGATTATTTGAAAACCAGTCAATTAATCGAAAACATTTGAATAAAATAATAATTGAATGAAATGAAGTTATTAATTATTTAAAAATGTTTTCTAGTATTTAATATTTATAGTAGATAAAGACAGTAGACAAGTAAACGGTAGACACTAGTATCTTTATAATTGTATACATTTTTATTCTTTATTTTGTAGCATAAAATATAAATTAGTAATTAGTAAAAATAATGATTCATCTTAACATCAACATTATGTAAAATATTGTTTTGTGTATAACAATATTTAACATCACAATTAAATATATATAAATTAAATAACAACTTTTTAAAATAAATTTACTATATTTGTATTACTGATTGAAAAAATAATACAACCTTATTTCAATAACCCTTAATCACTAACCAGTTCAAGCAATCGTAAATTATTCGAAGGATTTAATCGGTTATTAGTAATATTACATATTACCCATTTGATTATCATTGTTTGGAGTAGGTTAGTACTCATCATTCAGTTATTTTTATTTCAACTATTAATCGTTTGGTACTTTTCTTTCCGATTACTAATCATTCGAATATTTCTATCACTAGCTAATATTTATAATATTATAATGTGGGATACCTATTTTAGCTAAACGCAATTATTTTGACATTTTTACTACAAAAATCAAAAATTCCAACAAAAAATGTCCTCGTTTTCGCGTTTAGTAGTAACGGTTACCCATGTTATAATGTCTACATTTTACACGTCTATTTTTAATTGTATAACATCGAAAAATAGTTTGAAAAAGCCGTTAGTATCTATAACGTTTATGGCCGTTAGCAGCTCAGCTGTGATCATTTTGTTTTTACTTCTCATTAAATGACAGAGGTGTTGATTACTTTTGACTTAAAAAAAATTGTCAGTACCGCAGACAGAAAGTATTAATGGAGCCGCAATAATTTTTTTATTACATAATATTATGTACATTACGTTTTCTTAATTTTATTCTCGTGTGCAATTTCTCAGTTTCCTTTATAATTGTCAACCCGAACATGGAAATCGAACCGAAACAAAGAAAATGCCGTGGAACATTATTGCAATATATCAAGAACCATATTATGTTTGTTCTTAATCTGTATTTTAGGTAAAAGGAAATAAATGTAGATAAAGTAAGTCAACGAATGGTTATTTTTTAATATAATATGTTTATTAGGCTTTTTGTTCTTTCATTAATATAATTTGTGTATATACATTTTTGTATGAATTTCAACAAAATCTGTTAATTGCCATGTTTCCGATTCTAATTACGATCCCTCCGAATTTGGAGAAAATAAAATTTATGGAAAGTTGTATAATATATAAATTATATAAAACTATATTATAATTTTTTTTTTAATTATTTAGATTGATAATATCGAACTATATACTTATGATTAATTTATTAATTTTTAGATTGTAACTATCAATAAAAAAAATGTTGTGGAGGATAATTTACCCCACTCATCCATTTTAATTATAATTCACTTATACTCAAGACTTTTTTAGGACAACATTACTGATTCTAACATTTATAAATTGATTTTTAAAATTTATATTATATATTATGATAGATTAATCTATGTCACTTCGATTTTAAAACAAGTAATTTGATAGGTGGAAAATATCACAACAAATCAAATAAAATATTATATGTTTAACCTTATAAAACATTCATAAAATGTTGATATTAAGATCAATTGAAAAATTATAATTTTCTGATTAAATCTATTTTTATTTTGTAAAATAACTATCTGTAAATGCGCAATGAACTAAAATAAAAAAAAAAATCTTATATACAATTTTGATATTCACAAAACTGGCAGATAATTCAGCCGTGTGTCTGATGTTTTCAGTTCAATATTTTCCAAATAATCTAAAACGTAAATGCATAACATTTAATATAGAATTAAAATAACTTGGTAATAACAATTATTAACTACCTTAAAACAATTTTAATATTTACAACTAAACATCAAGTATGGTACAAGAACATTTTTTTTTCAAACAATTAAAATGCAAATTATTATTGAACAAAAATAATATAATCAGATAAAAAAATTAATGACCAACATAATAACATTGTGTATACATATGATTACTATGCAATATCATCAGAAACTTTCTGCAATTCTGTTAATGAACATTTTTTTATTTTATTCTCTTAATTAGGTACCAGATTTTTTTTTGCAATTTAATCAACAATTTCTTCAAAACATTTTAACTTTTTATTCTTTTGGTCATAAACATTAATAACAATTTAAATAAGAAAATTAATTGTTTATTTAAAAAAAATGAATGTAATTTAAATTGTTAAAAAACTAAAAAAGTAAGTTGACGAAAAATGAGTTTCAGTTATAAAATAAAAGAAGTTCGACGTTTATTCTGTGTATATATATATATGTATAACTGTATATAATTTATTATTTGATAATACATAATAATCTTTGTTATTAAATTTTATTTTATAAATTATTAGTTTTACGGTGCTAGTAGGTTTAATATTTTCAATTTTGATGATTTCTCTGCACTTGGTGTAAACTTATATAAAATCTTAGGTATACAATTTATTTAACTGAATCATATTGTTAAATATTATGTAATATGTTATTTTTTTTTTTTTGTTTAAACAGCTATAATACAAATCTTATTTTCTTTAACTGCATTATTATCAAATAAAAATAACTAATGAAAGTAAATTTTATAAATTCAAATTTCTGGCTTTTTTTAAGTTATTAATATTATTGTATTATGTTATATTGTATTTAAATTCAAACCCCATTAACATATTTTTAAATAATTACTATTATAGTAATATTACAACTGACAAGAAACAAGTTATGATTAAACATTTATTACACAATATTATATGAATACGAATTATTTGATTTTATTGTATCGTATTAAAACTAAACGTTAATGTTGGAATATTTTGATAAATCAAAAATAATTTAAATTAATTATAAAGTAAATGTGATGTGTCATTTATCACATATTATATGCAATGTTGATGTTTTGAAACTTATCTGGATAAATACGCCTGTATAAATAATCTTATTTTAATATTTTAAATTCATATCATATATAAATTATTATAATAATATTTCAAAAAATTGTTATTCTATTATACTTTTTACGAATAATGATGTCTACTACAAACATTAATTTTAACTTATTATCTGGTGATCACAGATCATATTCAAGCAGTAGTTAAGGTGTATTCTAAGTATATTCTTAAGAAGTTGAATTCAAATATATATTTAAAAAAATTATATTTTTTTATCTAGATAAAAACGTATTTATCCTTTATCTAGATAAATTTGAATTTAGGTATCTTTTATCATTATTTCGATACATTTTTGCCGTATTATTTTCATCTTTATCTAGATAAAAAAAAAGTACTTATCTAACACTGCATATTATAATATGATTATGGGATTAAGTATTCACTCTTGGTTGTATTCAAAAGTCTTAATTATTACAGATGACAAATATCTTGTTAAAATAGCATGTAAAATTATACTCGATGTTGTAAAAATTATAAAACCACGCGCATCTTAGGTTTTATGGTAATTTATAAAATGCCGATAAGTGATAACTGAATACAAAAATAAATAATAGAATTCGCTCAAGTCATAAGTATGAAAACTATTAATTGTTTTAATTATACTTTATAATTGCAATTTTATCTCGATTGTATGGTTGCTAAAACTAAATAAAAAGTGGTTAAGATTTTATTTTCTGTGACATACTTTTATAATAGTAATATCACATAATTAATTTAAAAAAAAAAAACAATTTCGCATTCTAACAACAAACAAAATTCGCAAAATTAATATCCAAGCACACCGCGATTGTTATATCGTATTATACTATAATAAATACAACATTATTATTTTATAAGCTAATTTACATATTTTATATCTAAAACTAATGTTAAGCTTAAACTTGTACTCATATCAATATATTATATTACCTCGCTAAAGGGTTTTATAATATATATCCATTTATTTGTATAAAATAAAACAACATGTATATTGTATGAGGTACGTAGAATAATGATGTAACGCATTCAATTAAACTCTTAATCCTCCTTTTACTTTTGTGAGTTATCTGATTTAAAATTTCAAGTTAAATCCCAAATTCGTGTACTTGCCACCCGAAAAACAAAACAAATGTTCAATCCGGTGAGTTACAGTGTGAAACCGAAATCGTTCGTGCATAATTTTCATATTTCCTTCAAAGCCTTTGATATTTTATTAAATAGTATTCCCAAAAACCGCACTAAACTTGAAACTATAATAGTGAAAATTTAGTATTTTGTGTGTAAAAAAATGTCTATTCTCCCCTCTCCTCACCCCCCCACCCCATGATCAGGAAAATTTCTAATTACGCCACTATTGTCTCACTGATTACACCGGAAAACCTTTTGAAGTCAAAATCGATCTCGGGTCATTTAAATAATCCATGTATTATACATACCGAACGCAGTTCATCTATGTGAACGTGACGTATCCAACAAGTCTCCAACAGTGATCAAGTAAGGAACGGATGTTTATAGATTTGTCATATTTGAAAAAATCATAATATAAATTCACGCGGAGTGAGATAGAAAATCGTTTTATCACTATTAATGAATTCAAGCCGCCAATTTTCGTATGTTCGTTCGATTTTCAATCGTTTGATCGTATTTGTATGTTCGTCAAGATTTTAGTGCATATTTATGGTTTTTCGTTATATAACGTCTATAATAATTTATGTATAATCACTGGTCACAATGCTTTATTGTGTTTTGTTGTTTATCACTTTTTAAAGCATCGGATACCGCGAAATATTGATTTTTATACTCGCGTGACAATATGACTTTTATAAACGCGTATTATAATATCATATTAGGTTTATGCCACCGCTCGTAATCACATCAGTTCCAGATGATACGGCCACCGCGAGTGATAAGTGAACGGGAGGACCGTATGCTTATTTAAAGGGCGCGTTTAAGATCAAATACGAATATAACATTCATCTACAACCAATATCGTTCGGATGATAGGTATTATATTATATTTTTAAACAATAGATAAGTCCGCGCCGAATAAAAAAAACCAAAACAAAATTTTAATTGTGAGATAATGTCAATCGTGTTGTGGATTCGAACGCGAGATCGGGTCCGAAAGTGTGCGCGCGATATAGGATTTGTTCCGAAGTCCTACGTCTGGTGTTGATTTATGGGTGGGGGGGAGGGGGGGAGGGGGGGGGCGATCGTCAGAAAGTCACCGTTCGGTCGGCGCGGCGCGGCAACAGTCGCGTCTCGGAAAAACCGGTCGGCGCCCTGCCGCTGATGCGCTCGCGCGTCTGGAGCGCGCGCCCCGTGTGGTGCCGCGGATTTTCCAAAACACGCGCACCGCACTCGACACGCACGTCGCACCACACACGCCACGCACCATCGCGCTCACCTCGTCCACGGTCCGTCCACGCCGCCGACTATCGCGTCCCCCTCCCCTCCACCTCCCTGGCGATGTATTGAACGCGGCCGCGCACGCGCCGAGCGGCCCAACAGGCGCGCGAAATGCGATCGGCGGCGGCGGCGGTGGCGGCGGCGGCGGCGGCGGCGGCGGTGGCCCCGCAAAGGCCCGCGCGATTCAAAATCCGTCCCCGCGGGAGTGCAACAGGAGGGCCCGCGACGCAATTTTCGCGTGCAGGCGCACGCGCCGACACCCGTCGCGGCAGACGACGGCCGCTCTGCCCTCTCCCCCCCACCCCTCGCCACCAGGGTGGTCGCGGAGGGGTTTTTAGCTGTGGTCGGACGGCGGCGGCGGCGTCGTCGGCGGCGGCGGCAGTGACTCGTAGTATAGTACAACAGTTGTAGTAGTAGTGACGGGTCTGATCGCGTCCGACGACCACCATCGCCGCAGACGACCACTTGCACCACCGCCGCCGCCTCGCCGGACCACCCCTCGACTCGCGCCCGACGACCGTACCTGTTACGTACGCGTAATCACTTCTGTCTGGGGTGAGTTTTTGTGAATTTTTTTCCAAAAAAAAAAAAAAAAAAAAAATTGTGAAAAAGTTTGTTTCCGTATACGCACTTTCGTATTAAAATATCGCGTTCGTCTACGAAAATCTCTGCTGCACGTTTATATTACGTGAAATGTATATAATAATTATATGTATACCTGTCACATCGCATTATTTTCAAAGCTATATACACGTTTTCGCGTGTTGCTTATTGTTTTTTTTTTTTTTTTTTATTTTTAAATTTAATATTATTATACGATATGCACCGAACACGGAAATAATTGATATTGTTATGATACCGATTTTGAAATCAAATACGATATTATTATTTTTGTTTGTGGGGATTGGAACTTGTCATTCGGTTTTTATGGTAGTTATTTATAATTTAATATTATTTCATCCTGTACTGAAAATACTAACGGGATTAATACATTTTAATATTTATTTGTATCGTTTACGTGACACGTATAATTTTTATACGAATTCCAATTGAAAAATAATAAGAGTATGCCCCTACGGGGCACATTTACATAATCTGGAAAAATATTTAAGCATGATATGATTTGAATTTTTAATTGTGCCGCTCGTTATTTTTTAACTGTTTAATTAATCCGTTTTAGTATAGTAATGTAATTATTTCCCGTTTTTTTGCGAACAGCGCGATGCAAATTGTTGAAAAGAATCCGTTAAATGATGCAAAGTCAGTGTGCACTTACACAACGTTTTAAAATCACATTATGAACATATGTATAATTAAGTAATGTTAGCCAGCTACATAATATAAATATACGTGGAAGGTACGTTTTATTGAATTCTTCGTCCATCTCAATCACTAAATAATCTAATTAACTTAATTAATAAATATCCCTCAGTGTGTTTTTAATTATCTAAATAGATCTTGACTATTTTCTTATCAATAGCAAAAACAAAATTGATTGAAGTTTCAAAATGTTTTAAACGAAATTATTTAATTAATACGATGTAATTGAACTAAAAAATTTAACACTAAAATAATTATTTTTTTCATGTTATTAACGTTAATGAAATAAACTTAAAACAATCACCATTGACATTTAGTTTATTTATTATTTACTGTTTTTTTTTTTTGGTACGTACTTCATTATCGGATAGAAATAATTTATGATCTCGAGAGTAATTATTGTTAGGGTTTTTATACTAACTATCGAATTTTCATCTGATTTTGACGACGCAGAATATATATTATTTCTAATGATAGGGTAAAGCTTAACTCAATTGAAAGTATATTTATATGGTAGATGCATTTAATAGTGAAGAGAGAAGTATTTTTAAGGACTAATAGATTATAATTAAACGAATCTCTGTTATTCACGGTAGCTGAACAAACGAACTGTCGTTTAAATATAATTGTAGTGACAAGTAAGAGGAGTGGAAGTTTTTTGTATGGCTTTTATACAGGTTCATATACTCCTGTAAAATAGAAAGAAAAAAATATAGCTTTTGATACAATGTATTTTGACAAAATCTGTGTAACCGTTATATAAAATATAATCACGAGCAATTAAAAATAATAACAATTATAGTTAGCATTACCTATCGGTTAGGTACAAAATTGTATTCCAATAGCGACGGACAAAAATGCTCATATTATCATGATATTTTAATCGATTATAGATATACTTAATCGATCATAATAAACATAACACACACATTAAGTGCCACAACAACTGTACAACTCGCCTGTGTGAGGTAATTCATACGTTTTTCGCCCTATCCGGTCGTATAATATTTATTTTATAGCGTAAGGGTTGTACGCTTCGTTGCCTTAGATTTTCGACGCATATTATACCTAACAATAACACAGATACATACACATCGTACGTGCGCTCACGGATCGTTAAACGTTAATAATTATTGACCGCCGAACAATTTAATTGAAACTCGTTATTTCGGCCCGTTATAGATATAATAATAATAATAATTGGTATATACCAGAGTCACGGGACCGGTCATGTTTCCGGACCATTGTTCGAAGGGTCGGAGTGGGTGAACGTGGATCTGACCGGCCGGTCATCCCTCGGTGAAAGTCTTCGACCAACTCGTTAACGTAGTTTTCGTCCATTCGTTAGTAACCAAACACGATAAGGGCGGCAACCACGGTATCTGTATCATTCTATTATTATTACAACCATGATAAGTACACTGTAGGCACTAAAGCATCTGATTTACGTCTTTGATGTGAAGGATGGCGATAGATTTCGGGTGAATTTTTGTTTTAAAAGCTTTTTGTTTCATTCAAACCTGAGACATATCACTGTCGTGTATTTTAACGAGAGATTATTAACTCGCGGCTTCTCCGCGTCATATAATAGCTCGTGGCAAAAATATTTTATTTTTTCTATAGAATCTAAATACTTGCCTACCGTTAGAAAAGAAAATAAATGTGTTAATAAAATTAGTAAAAAACAAAGAAAAAAAATCGTCTCGACCATTTTAAACAGATCCCTACACTCCAACTCGCTCGTATTATTATACGACATGATATTATATATTATTATATATTGTATACGATGGAAAAAATGGTCGTCTCATTTCGACAGCCCAAATCGGATTGGTAAAGTCGGTTAATGCCAGACGGGGTGGAAAAGAAAACACCGCGTCCCGCCCCGTCCCTTTTCGCAAAAAAACAGTCAAGTCTGCGTTTTCCATCTACTTGATAATATTTAACATGTACGAGTACAACGAATAATTGTTATTACAAACATGCGTGTATACATATTATGCGATAACATTAACCGCCGTACCATAACCAGGCGCATGGTTTATACCGTATAAATTATATCCCATCCGCCCATTTTATTGCAATAATAACAATTTTAATAATACTTTGTAAGCCGCGGATTTTATACGAAATAGTAGATAAAGTATTAAGCCATTTCTGTTTCATAACTTGACTGCGTATAGAGCCTTCTAGCCCTCGGGGACGAATTCAGTAACGAGTTATTATGTATATTTTATGGTATGCTTTAGCTACCTATTGACAATTAAATACTTTATTTTTTCAACATTTCTACCCAACACGTCTTGTTTTGCATAGAAATGGTTAAATTACTATTTCTGGAATAGTTTACTGTTACATGTTTTGTATAACATTATAATAATGCACGTTTAAATAACTCAGGCAGCTGAATGACAACTTAACAAATGTTGAATAAATACAGTCAACTCAATCTGTGGGTGGATCAACCGATATCCTCTCTGCAGTATTATGTAAGGTACTAAAAATAGTGTTTATGTAGGTACTCACAATATAATTATGTTTTGTGGAAAAATAAATTTATATATTTTAAGTATGTTATATTATTATATGGATATTTGAATAATAATATAAGGCGTACTTGTCTAATAATTGTCATTAAATACTATTTGATGTAATATAATACAATTTTTTTAATAATATAATTTTCCGTTCGGTTTATATTTTGCGGATTTATCGCGGAAATCTCTTATCCGCGAGTCGCCGTGCCACCCTATTCCGCGAATAATCGAGTCTGTAAGTACTGTATGCATTCAGAAAAAAATGCATTTTTCATTTATTTGTATTTTTTAGAAATCCTCAAAATACAAGTTAAAACATTTTGTAACATACGGTGGACTGTAATGGCCGTACTTACGAAAATTTTATCTAAAACAATGTGTAACTGAAGTACTCGTGTACGCGATGCTTCACAAGTCACAAATGCATCTAGTGTTGATCATATAATATAATAGCTGTGACTCACAAATATCTTATCATTTAGTCTTAAGAAAAAAATGTAATATGAATACTTACATATTATTATACAATGTATAAAAGAGATTAACAAATGAGAGAATATGTCAGGTTGTTGCCGGCCAGTATAAAACACAATGTAATATAAAAGTTTTACGGGGGAGCAAAATCGATTTTTCCTTAAATGATGTTTACGATTTTGTCATAAAATGTAACTTATTTTATACTGTATCAGACATTAATAATCAAACCACTGTATTGTTTAAACAATATTCTATCAATAAAGGCAGAGATAAAATGTAATTTAACTGTTACAGTTATTTCAATTCGATACTTATTTACTTACAATTTAATTGTGTGCTTTAAAGTTTATTTTCCGGGTAACTTGAAAAAATACCCGATTTTAATTAAAACAGTTGCGTATGGTACTACACAGCTCTAAGATTATTTTTTAAGGTGGTACATCTAATTATGTTAATAACATTGTATACATTATAACAAAATATTTATTTTTTAAAAGTGCAGATTCAATAAAACAGATCATAAAACGTATAATATTATGATCGATGTTTATTTAAAAGATTTAAGTGCAATAGACGATATCTTTTATACACGTATGATGACAAAATCTTTAGATAGTATAAATATTAATCCAATATTTATTATATCTTCCATTGTCAGCAAAAATATATAATTAATAAATAATGTGAATTTATAATAATTAATTAAAATTGTATTATGAGAATTATATAATCAATTTATATGACACAATTATTTGGATATTTTATACATGAGTTTCGTGTTTGCTTTGAAGTTCATACCATGCCTATGTAATTCTTACTTATACTGTCAGACTCCAAGTAATCTTATGTCTTGAATATTGATTTCAGATTCAATAATAATTCACTATTAATTTTTATTTATATTATAAAAGTTTCTACTGGTATTAAACTTAATATTACCATGCATTTAAATTATTAATAATAGTTAAATACTATATACATATATTTTTTTTTTAATTCCAAAAATCTATTATTTATAGTAATCATAAATATGTTCATAGCCTCATAAAAAAAAAAAAGATTCTAGTTAAATAAAAAGTTTAAATATCTATGCAATTATAGTGTTCAACTACACTAAACATAGTATTAGTTTATTATTTTGTAGTAAAATTAAAATTATTATATTGGTTCAAAAGTAAGACGGCGCGTTGAATAGGCAATTTCGGTACATGTCTATATCATAATTATTATTATTATTGATAATGTATCCTAGATAGAAAATCACGTCATTATCAAATCGAAATTTCCAGTGTCTTACGGTGTTCACTCATGATATCAATGGTATCAATCATAAATAATCACCTAACTCAACTTAAAAACTGATAAGACTCATTGCTGACTTCATAATTTGATTTTAAAAATATTTACTTTTAACTTTTTAACATAAACATGTTCTTGGGCTGGATAGGTACAACTTATTTTTCTGACTGTAACCATTTTTGGGTAACGCTTTGTTTATAAATGGTTGCCAATGGTTACATAATACTATAACAATGATTTAATTTAATAAAAATTATGTTTTAATTTCACTTTATTTTTTTAATTGGGTTTAAAAAATATTTCATAGTCAAAATAAACCTATTATCGTTATTCATAACAAAATATCATAGCATGCTACTTGATATTTTTCTCTGCAAGGAAAATCATTTTTAGTTTCTTGTTACTCTTCAAAAAAATATTTATGATTCACAAATTTTTCTTATAGAGGAATAATATTGAGTAGCATTCTATGTTTTTTCTTTAACAATTATATTTTACATTGAATTGACGTAAATCTAAAATTCAAAGAGAATGTTGAAAGTACAGTTTATTTTTTATTATTTATTTAACTCAGAAAATCGAGCCATATGCTAGACATTATACTTAGATTAGATTACATTTTGTGTTAAGTTAATGTAAATCATTTTTTCAAACTTATATTTCAAAATTATTAATCGGAAAAAGTAGATATCTTAAATGAAATTACGTGTGTATAAATAGCGTAGTAATAGTTTTGTTTTTGTTTTGGAATATTAATAGATATTATTATCAATTTTGAATCTAACAGATATTTAAAAATTAATTTAATCGCCAGTGGAAAAGTAACCTTCGTGACTTTAATAATATTACGCTTATCCGATGTAAATCTGCAAAAGGTTCGATGGCCACTCGGATAAATCCAATTTTCTCGATATAGACCCTTGTTGTATTATGCGTAGAATAATAATAACAATAATAATAAAATGTGTGGAATTTTATTAGCTTCGTGACACAGTCCCGGCGGCCACGCGGCGGCTTAATAAACGTGAGCTGGAGAACGAACTTAGCTCTCCAAGGGTAAAGAGAAAGAGAGGGATTGGATCAGGCCATTTGTCGTGATGACTGAACCCTTGGGTGACATAAATCTTGTACCCAGACACTAAATTTTCTCCGAAGCTACGACATTTATTATAAAAGGGGGAGAGGGAAATCTCAAAAACTATTTGTTTGACTCGACTAAATGAAAAGGCAAATTATACGCTAAACTTAGTCTTGTGAGCTTAACCTATATTATACGTTATGTTAATTAATTTTTAGTATTATTTTTATATATTAATTTACGTACACTAATATTAATGTTCTAGAAAAGTGAATAAACACCCATTTTTCAGTAAATAAATTACTTCTATGAAAATGTTGACGTATGTAAATGAAAATTCAAACAAATAATTTTTGAGTTATTTAATTTTATGTACTACCATATTAAAAAATACTATAATTATTATTAGATATATTTTAATAATTTAAAAACTACTCGTTCAAATTTTGATTAAGATACATCAACATTTTCAAAAAAAACCACAAGAATAACAATTTACACTAAATCATAAATAAGGTTGATTCTCAATTGAAAAAAAAAAGTTTTGTATAACCACATGTTACTCATTAAATTAATTAAGAAATCTAAATAATTTAAAATATGATCTTTAAATACGCTTAAAAATTATTAATGCCAGAAATTGAATGAATGCATTTTTATATGCAAAAATAGGGATGAGAGTGCTGGATGAATCGCCTTGTATAGTTTTTAGTTTCATAAAATCTAGAAATGTATAATACTGGAAAAAATGTTATACGACTGCAGGCTCATAAATTGAAATACATTTAATATTTTTCTATGACTTTGACTGTTTCAGTTATCAAAATATTAAAACTCGTTTATTAATAGGTATTTTTTTTTATTTAATTATAAGCTTTTATCCATTTTTAATTTATTTGTTTTATTTATAAACCACATAATAACAAAACGAGGGATCATAATTACCAAACCTTCTACAAACAATGATACTACAACTTAAGTAAACTGTACATTAACTTTGCATGTTTCTTCGTTTAAAACATGATGATTCACCTAAAATTGTACACTGCGTTGAAATATTATCTTTACTTACTAATATTTACTGATACATTAGATCCCTTCCCGAAATAAAATTCACATAATTCACATAGTCAACTTATTTTCAGTTTTGAACGAATCGCACGAAATCATCACAAATTTATGTAAATACTAAAACAGAATCCGATTATCAGTTAGGTTTATTATACTACGATATACACTTAAGCAATATAATACCCTTATTAAATTCTATCATTTTTTTTTTTTTTTTAATAACTTAAAAATACTTCGTTGTGAAAATTTAGTTCAAAAACCAATAACTTTGTAGAAAATAAAAACAAAGATATTTTGTGCATCGTTTTAATATCAATCATTTATTTTTTAAATAACTCTTCCATAATATTATATCAGTTAATAGTTAAGTACAAGTTTATTAATTTTGTTTATAAGTTTTCTCGGAGTATACTCTACACCCATATCACATAAAATTCGTTTTCTGCATTACATAATATTATGTGTGATTTAAAGTTGGATCTTTTAAATTTATTTACATTATATAATGTCATTATCTAGATTTTTAGTTTAAGAATGTTTCCGCTTGATTAAACTGAATATTAAATATTATTTAAAATGTAATTAAGAACACTGATAATTAACTAAAACAGTAATTTATCGTAAAAAAAGTCAAAGTATCGCACACATAATAGTAAACACAGTTCTTTTTATATTCAATTATAGGTTTATTAACCGAAATTCCCTCGTGACCTTTAGTGAAATAATAAAATTATGAAACACGATTTATATCCATGTCGGACAGAGGCAACTGATTCTTTGTTGTCACGTAATTTTCGATAAATTTTAAATGAACCGCAATATTAGATTGTAGAAAACTTCCTTATATCGGCGAGATTTTTTTTTTTTTTTTTACGGCCAATGCTCTGTTTTTAATACTTAAAATCTGCAAAAAATACTCTCTAAAGTGCATACGTGAAAAAATAAAACACGACAAACGTATAATAATAATTATATACAAGTTGGAAGAAATTCGTACTTTGTACATGAAGTTTTTATAGGACGAGCAATCCACGGCGACGCAGTCATATTATTATATATTTGAACTCGCAATATTATATTTAAAAATATTTTATTATAAGCTGTTTTAGGATTTGAGATTCATGCACCAGTAGCGCGCGTAAGTTATTTCGGAGGAAAGAATAAAAAAAAGGTGTTTGAATCTACATTTTAAATAAGAGGGATTTCACGGCTACGGAGGCAGTGGTGGTGTACACTTTACGGAGTATTTTTCAAAATATAATGCCGAGACACCACTTTTAGAGGTGATATTGATTGTGTACATTAGGTTTTAACGAACTTAAGTATACAATATCTACAGCAGGTATACATTTCCCGGTTCAAACCTATGTCACGATAAATATTTTAGGCGGGTACGCAAAGACGTGTTACGTTTACGAAAGTGTTTCAGTTTGTTTATTGCGAGTAGTTTTTTTTTTTTAATGTTTAAACTAAAAGTCATAAAACGCATTGTTGTATAACCGAATTTCACGTAACGTTCCAATAGCATGGTATTTTTATATACCTATAATATTAATATTTCTAGGTACAAGTCGGCGCTGCAACCACTGCAGCTGACTATCAAATTTTTTTTCCAAATAAACATTTTTTATATATACATATATATATATATATATATATATATATATATATAAAACGGTGGCGCTTTGCCAAAACGTGTGCACAAATCGGAGAGCAGACGGTTGATAATAATTATTATTTCTGTCCTCTTTTCGTTTATGGGCGTTTATAATTTATTTATGATATGATTTGATATGGTTTTCAATTTGGTTAAGAACTACAATTAAACCGATCACGGTTATTACCTCTGGCCGACACAATAACAATGACTATATACCTATATCATATCACTTGGTTCTGATGGGTCCAACGTACATTTCGGTAATGTAAACAATTCATTATTTTATTAAAACGCCGATAAGTAACGAAAGGAGTACACAAGGAGGTTGCGATTGACACATGCGTGCGTTCGTTGACAAAATTAAATTATACATTGCTCTATATTCTTGTACAATACAGAGCTTAAAAAAACACTTCTATACCTAAGAAACACGCGATGGATAGTATATAGGTACTATTTATTCAAAAATAAATAAATTTGACCTTATTTTTTTTTTGTTTTTCGTATAAATAATAGATTATTTATATATTTTCAAACTATCGTACGATAAATATAAATAAATTTATAATTTCAAACATTTTTTTTTTTTACTTGTGTTAACCACACGTCGTATCGAAAACTTCTTGATCATTTTTTGTCAGTCGCAATATTCAATTGAGTCGGTAAGCAGCAAATTCACCTGCAAAAATCATATAATCACAAAATGTTTACTAATTTTAACTTTGTACGTCAAATCGTATTTTCAAACAATTTTTATATTATATTCGTCCAATACTTTCAGCGAATTTTAATCTTGGGAAACATAGTTTATTTATTCATTCGTCGTTTATACCATTGAATATTGGTTTAATCATTTTATCGGTAAATATTTGGAAATTCGTGTGTTGTCGTACTGTGTACAGAATTGTCATAGACTGAAGATTTGGTTATTTTCAGAATCCCTTTACAATTTTTATTGACTACCTTCATAAGCCGTAAAACAAATCTTGGTAATTTTTTTTAACTAATATGCTACATTTATTTTTAAACGCCGATTGTTGATGGAATATATCAGCTAATCTCACTTTTCAAGAAAATTAAATATTTCCAACGAATTTGGTCACACTATCTCCATACAATATTAAAATAGTAAATAACATAGAATTTTCGATATAATTACCTCGCGTACTTAACTAGTATTAACTTCCACAGTTTCGTTTATTATTTCTGAGACAAAGGCTGTTTTTTTTTTAAGACCCTCAGCAGTAAAGGCCATTGGGATTTACAATATATACGTATACAATAAACGATTATAAAACTTGTACAATGATTAATTTTAAACTTTTTTTTATTAATTTTGAAGTAATGACGAAATTGATTCCAAGAAATTGTTAAGTGAGATACTCTGATGGATTAGCTTTTTCCCCAAGCTCTCCGCATATAAGGCATTCCGTTAGTATATAATATTTAATACTTGGTTGAACTCCGAACGAAGGACATATTGACGGATCTACATTGTTCGTTAGAAAGCTGTGGGATATTTGATAATGGCCGATACGAAGCCTGTTTATTGCTTCCTCAATTTTTCTTGAGACATCCAGTAGATGTGACCAAGGCGGTACATTTTGTTATTCCATTTCATAGAGTTTGTTATGTTGGAGATTCTGACTTACTTTCAAAGTATGATAAAATTATTGATTTTAATCAATGATTAAACAACGTTTTTGGATATTATTGGATCAAGAGTGATTATGAGTGGGAGTGTCGTTGTTTATTTTGCTTCTAAGTTTGCTCATTTGTTTCCCTCAATACTACAGTGCTTCGGGATCTAGAATATCTGTACTTAGGATCCTTTATTTGTGATTTGGAATATTAAATTGTTTTGTATTTGTTCAATGATATCAAACAAGTCATGTACATTTTTTAAATGATTTATGTTACTGAGTAAGTCTGATTTTATGGTTAAATTTGGTATATTATGTTCTTGACTTAAATGTATTGCTTTTAGTATTGCAAAAGGCTGTTATTTTGTTTATGAGAAAAAGCGTATAGAAACTTTTACGACTACGAGAAATTATTAATTTAAATTAAGTCGGAGAAGAAAATGTTACATAAAATTAAATGATGATGAATACTACTGAATAAACATTAGTTTTAAAGTTTTAAACTATTATACGCATAGGCCGAAGTGTGAAAAAATTAATGCTATTTTAAAAACAAGCGTCATGCTTTACGATAAGTTCGGACTCTGTGTTTTATTTGTTTTTATCTAAGAGAAAGGTAAATTTATAAATTACTTTCGGTTCTTGAGTGCATAGAAACTGAAACCTTTTAAGACGTATTAAATATTTAACATTGTATAATGTTAATGATAACAGCATATCGTTCAAAAAAAATTAAGGATTTAACACCTTGAATTTATTCCAATCATAACACTATTTTGTTTCTTTTTTAATCAACCGTTTTATTCACAATTGAAACGTTTTGGTCAATGGGTAGGTAATGGGTCGTGAGTAACTACAATATTTCGACATCTAGTGGAAAAACATTCAAAAACGTCTTTATTACGAAGGGCTATTTTTCAAAATATGTATTTATTTATTTGGTTGCACTGGCCTGTAAATTGGTATTATATTACCGATTTACATTTAAGTTTACGGTTTTACTCGTCTAGAACAATTATTATTGTATGGGTATGAAAAAATCAATTTTCTGTAATTAAGTACACTAACCAATACAAACAATACTCGTCAAAGTCGGAAAACATATTATGATACGTGTGCAAAGGTTTGAGAAGTATTATTTAAATTCGAAGGTGACTGACGTTACAATTTTATAAACACAAATATACCGAATAATTACCAATAATAGTAAGTCACCAACTGATATTTAATGGTTAATGTTTTGAGCCAAGAAGTCTCTATGATTGGCAGATTTTCTTTTCTAGAACTAGGTAACCACCATTGTAATAGCTGATTATTAAGTTTTGACAAGTGCAATGTATTCTCATTTGCACGGATCGAATTTAATTTAAACACAATAATTGTTTGTATTTTCTTTGTTATAGGTACAATATTTTTTGGAAACAAAATTCATTAAAACTGGAAACTTTTTCTGACGATATCCGTTTTTCCAAATAAATATTTTGAACGCAAAACACATTTAACCTATGTTTCGTATTATAAATGTTCGTACTCGTCAGCCTTCACTTTGAGCACGAACTATGATTAGTTAACTAATTATAATTCGTGCTTTTACTGTGGTATTTTTAATTAGTAATCATCTACTGTCCTCTGAGTGCCAGCCCGTTGTTCGGAATAAATTAATAAATAAATATATTCTAAAATTTAATTGCATTCAACTTCTTTGAATTACATGAATTATTCAAATTTGGCATCAGAAATTTGTTAGCAAAACAGCTTCCATATTTTTGAATAGATCGTTAAGGTTTTGAATCTTAGTGTTTTCATCTTCTCTACTGGTTGTACCACTAATGATCGGGATTACAGTCATTTTCTAATGATTTCCTATTGAGTGTGGCCACAAGTATTCTGATAAGCAAGAAAACCGTTAACGAGTAAAAAAGAGGACTTTCGGAAAACGCAATTTCGTGTATTTTTTATGCGTGACAAACGCAGATAATTCGTAGATCGTGTATATAAACGGTACGATAAATAAGAATCCTAGGGAAATATTTGCACAATAACACCAATTTATTATGAAATACCAACAACAACAATGACAATAATACGACACTGGGAACACGAATGCTTATTCGTAGGGTGAAATTAGCTACTTCAGAAAGCGCTTTTTCTTCTATTCAAACTACAGCGCACGCAATTGACGTTGACAGTTGTTGTTCATATTGCCTTTTCCTTGGTAATTAACCAAAGTTACAGTCAACAACGGTCAGAGTGTACTTTTTTCGAGACTTGTCTTCACACGTGCGAAGGAGGTTATTATAGTACGTGCTTCACTTGACCATGCCCTTTCCTTCGAAAAACATTCTTATCCAGGGATTGATTTACAGATTTTGTGGCTGGGGATTTTGATTTACAAGAAGCCACCATTCCCATTAAAAAAAGGAAATAAATAAATAAAATGTGTATTTTATTTCAAAACTTTATTAAAACACTTATAAGGAGGTAGATTTTTTTTTTCTTTCGGTACAATATCAGTATAATATGATCGAAGTAACTAATACCAATACGTTTTGACGCCAATATAACTGATAAGTTATCACTTTTAGGATTTTTTCCTATTATTATTATTATTTTAAAAGATACAAAAATATTATATTCTTAAACTATATTGGTCTGTACAATTAATAAATCAAAATGAGGGCTCTCAAAAATGGAGGCCAGATGACTAATGAATGGTCACCAAAATACCCACCTAAATCAGGGTCTGCTCCTGTCATTCCCGATTTGAAATTGATGTACTGAAAATTACTTTCATGAGCAATTTACGTTCTTTGCGAAGAGATATTATTTTATTTATTTATTTGAAAAAGTAAGAAAGTAGGAACCCAATTTAGAACGATATTGTAAATTAATATTTAAAGCGGAAAGTAATATACACACGACAAATACTTGTGGAAATTCAAAATTAAAATGTATAATGCACATTCATTGAATGTGTGTAGGCCAATTAAATGTGAATAATTGCACGTTATTCGATGAACAAATTTATGGTTAACTTTATCTGCAACAACTACTATTATCAACCGTATTAAACATCAGATTAGTTTTGTGTTGATGTTATATTTTTCGATGGATTTCATTACGAAAGAATACCTAAAACTATGCAAGCATACATACACACACATATATATATATAATATATACATATACCTACTATAATTAATCTGTTGTACGCAGTTATGCTATATAATCTCATTCTGTTAAAATACTGCTAGCGTGATCGCCGGGTAAATTTCAGAGTGCAGTGCAGTATTTTACGTGTTTTAATTTAATAAAGAAACTTTTTTATGGCTATGGGAGTGCTTAGACTCGTGCAGACTAACGGTGCAATATAACGCAACTGTCTATTTTTTTTATGACATGATAAAACCTCTTAAATTTCCTCATAAGTGTATATTCACCTAAAAAAAAAAAAACTGCAATCCACATAATTTAAAAATACTTAAATTAACCCCATTTTTTTTAAGTATAAAACACTATAATATAGCTTTGAATATTATACACAGTGTTCTTAATATTTCTATACTAAGTAAGTACTAAATAGAATCATCATATAAATTCATTTTAGAAAAATTATACAAGTAATGTTTTATATTCTTTCCTCGGATAAAACCTAGAGCAGTGGATAACCATTTTTCAACAACAAACGACTTCTAAAATTAATTAATATTAAAAGTTAACTGTATGATTATAGTTACTGCAGTAATAAATAACTTTTTTAATCAATAATTTAATTGGTTATACAGATAACCGACAAAGCAAACTAATTAACGTAAAGCACATATCGCATATTAAACCGATAAATATAAATGACTATATCATATTTCTTTGTGTACTGCGTTTGAAATTAATAAAATACATTCAAATTTATTGTAAAACATTTGAACTATGATCAAAAGCTTTCATTATTTTACGCATCAAAAATAAAAATATTTATTTAAATAATTGTAAATATATTAATTATCTTATTGGCAATTTATTAAAAAAAAAAAAAAAAATAGAAATATTTTAACAATATTCCCTCATTTTATGGTATCATAAATTGAAGTTTGCAATCAGGTTTAATGTAAATTATAACGTCGGCTTTAACTATAGACCCTTTACTATTGTTTAATTTGATACATCAAACTATGCAATTTCATAATATGTTGCTGTAAAGTTATTTTACTTTTATACAGCCAAAATATAATAGTTAATGATATTTATCACGTTCTTAAGAGTTTTCATAACTAGAATACGGCACATTCAAGTAAGCGTTTAAATTCAATATAAGTAAAATCAAGTATTTATTCAACGCAAAGACTATACTTACATTAATGTGTAAAAACGTAAAAATACGTTTAAAAACGTAAATTTAATTAATTAATGAAATCATTTCTTATTTATTTTTAACCGATTTAATTAGTTGTGTGTACTTATAATATAAACTTCAATTACAATTATTAAGAGAATTTTGAGTTCATAATATTATGACGAATTAGTCTGATTAGTTGTCAACAAATTAATTCGCGAAATATTCATTATTAGTTAGGCACTAATAATCAATTATAATACTGAAATTTCGTAAACGATTTTATCGAAATAAATAGAAAAAATACATTTTTAATTCGCTAATCCCTCAAAAGGATTCACGACGCCGAAAAATGTCTGTCTCGATTGTTGATTTTTCACGGTTAGGACTGAATGTAATATTGTATATTATAAACGCTACAAAAGCAACATAGTTGTCAAGCTCAAAAGTGCATATTGTTATAAATTCCTTTGAGATTAAATGTACGGCACGTATATGACATTTTTACTAAGATAAATAATTAAATCCGTTAATGTGCTAGCTTTTAAATTTTTGATTCGGCCCGATGGCGGCGACGCCTGATGGTCCCACTACAACTCTCTAAATCATTATCCCGCGGAGACAACAAAAAGTCTGTTTATAATAATTTACGAACAACGACGGGTGCAAAAAATAGAATAACCTAAAAACTCTCTTCTGGGTCCAATACGATATATTATCTGTCTTGCCGATCAGAGCTGCGGCCTAGGGTGAGGTCGTCGTTTTCGTCGTCGTCGCTACAATGCGATATAATAATATTATGTATATTACGTAAATAGATGGTCGCTCGAAATATAATTTAACCGGAATGCCAAGGGATGTTTAAAGAAAAAATTGTTCGAATATATTACCCCTCAGCGCACCCCCTCCCACCACTGCCGTGCCAAGAGTTTCTTGATAAATATTTACGAAGCTACTAAAAAGCTACCCCGGTAGGAGACGGGACATTGCGGCCGAGAGCAAGTGGTTAGGGGAGGGGTGGTGCGAGGTAAAGTTTTAGGCCAATAGTTCTTTCTTTTTTTTTTCTTTCTCCTTTTCTTTCTTTTTTCATATTATTTTATTTTTAGTTTTCTATACATATATAATGGATTCACAGTAAAAGCACCCTCGAGAATATTCCCGAGAGATGATTTAAGCTCGCAGGCTTCCCCCCCCCCTCCCCCCCGAACAACGGGCATTGTTCCTTTTGTGATTAAGCGCTCGCCTATATATACATATAAATTGTATATTGTGTATTGTATAATAATAACGCGACCGAGATGTATACATATGTATATAATTCCGAGTGATATTTTTAACGTAAGACAAACGTTTCCGCTGTTCGCTTTTGTGTAATTTAATGTACTCGTAACACAAATAAATTGTTTATATCGTGCAGCGACTACCGTTGTTCGCTGTATTTCAAATGGCGTTATGCCGCTTGTTTTGCGAAAACTGTGCGATTATTTTATCACAAAACACTGGGTGTTTCGCAAAATATTGAATTTTTTGAAAACTTCTTTCTCTCATGCGATTTCAATTCGCTACAAAACAAAGTTTTTTTTTTTTAAAAAAAAATTATATATTTTTAACATTTTGATACTTATATTTTTGTTGATTTTTAATCGTTTTTTGAACGACAACATATGAAGTTTTAATTTCATATTCCCAAGCAGAATAATTTTCCGTGTACATTGTTACACAAATATTGAACTTCGGAATAATAGCTTATGAGCCGTAAGTATTTAAAATTTAGATGAGCTGCGAATTGTGAACCAACATTTCGCACGCTGCACTTAGCTCGTCTTAACTTTAAGTACCCATATCTCATAAATCACTGGTCTCGAATTCGATTTCCTCGTATCGAAATATTAAAAAAATCAACGTGTTTTGTAATCAGAAATTAAAACTGTACGTTATCGTCGTCATATGCATATAAATAATAAAAGGATAAAAATGTTCGTTTCTTTCGCAACGACTCGAATCCGTGTAAAAAAAAATTGTTTTCAAAAAAATCAATGCTCTGCATAATTTTGATAGTGTTGTGTGATAAAAAAAAAATCACACTGCGTATAATAATTATGTTCGAATAATCGATATTGCGTTATGCGCATATAGTGTAGGTAATACAATATAAAAAATCTAAACCGCCAATAACGACCGCTCTAGTATTGTCGTTACCTATATTATTATTATTATTACAGATTTATATATATATACATAATAATACAACAAAATATACTCCGTTCGAAAGTCGGCTTTTCGCGAGCACACCGCACCCTTATTGTACATATACGCGTGTTAGGGACGTCGAAGTTTCTGGGTATATTATTATTTAATGTTTATACCTATGTATAAAATGCAGATTTTAATGCCAGTTTCCCGTATAAGGCCTGCAAATAATGCAAATAAGAGACTGCACTGCGTTTATTGTCACGCCCCGGATAAAAGGATTATTCCGTGACTTTATGCAAATCCGGTGTTAATATCATCTCATTTTTTCTCCTTTTGATTTTGCTTTATATATTATATTATGATACAATATATTCAAAATTAATATCAACGAATTAACTCTCAGAAAACTAACCAAAATTAATAGGCGTACAATTCGGCAGGAACTTTTTTACCAACTGCGATCCCGAAAAGTCGACACGTATAATTAATATATTTCTAAAAAAAAAACCCCCCCAAAAAAAATTTATTTCGCGAAAGTATAGAAACGCGTGTCGTGTAAATATTAAAATAAACACTGCACGAAACGTTGTTGTAATAGCGTCGTCGTGCACATTGTTATTAAAATACCTAAATTGTATTATTGTTTTGCATATTACCTACCTGTCTACCTATCGTATAAACCAAATCCATCGGAATGTGGTTATGAAATTCAAAAAAAAGTCACCCGATCGATGTCGAGTCGACGTAGTATACCTAATATGAATTCAAATCGTTCCCAAAAGTATATTATAATGGCGTCCATCGACTGCCGAAATTTCGGTTGAAATCGCTGACCGGTTGCAAACGCACGCTCTTAAGGCGTGTAATGTCATTTTTTGTGACCAAAAATAAACATCGGTTACCCTAAATATAATAATAATAATATTATTATAAACCGTCGAAAATTTAATTAAACGAGCGTAGTGTTATATGGGCTGGGACGACGAAGAAAACGTTATTAAAATGCGTCTCTTGCGGGTTCGGTGGAATTTCACGGTTTACCGCCGTAACGCATATATGTGCCGATCTAATAGGAATGATGTTATTAAACTCTGAAAAGAGATTCCGATGGTTATGTTATTAAAAAAAATACAGTCGTCGTAGTAACAATATAATACACGCGCAATATATTAGTATAATACATTTATAACGCAAATTGTAGCTTTAAGTATCAAAGGTCCTATTACGGTTATGAAGTTTTTTTTTCAACAGTCATCGATGCCTGTTTTAATCGGCACACTGTGATGTATGCGCGTTTTTTTATTACGGTTATTATAACCGTATAGGGAATTTTAATTTCTTCAATTTTATTCGACACACAACACACACACACACACACACACACACACACACACACACATTTTTTGATCGAATGATAAAACCGTATAAATTATGGTTTTTGAACGGACGATATTGTTTTAATCGTCAAAGAAAAACGACTACGCTATAAAACCACCTGGCAATATAATATTTAATAGTCATTTAATAATAATATTATATAAACATAATACTATGCGCATGACGACTATAAAACGGTGTGCTTACCTTCATTGCGGTTATTTCAATACTGCAATTCGTTATAATATAATAATGTTCCATATACAAATGATGAACCGAAGAAATCCCATCGGTAAATCAATCAGCTACTACCATAATATCATGTGCACGACAACAAAATAATAATATGTTCGGTGCTTAACCTACATTACGGTTATTATTGTAGTTTATTATTTGTTATCGAATTACACGTGTAATAATATTATGGTATAGTATCATAATATTACATACCCATATGAACCGAAATCCCGTCGGTTAATCAGCTGTATTATTATTATTATTGTGCCACCGATCTAATTCTATACATATTATCCACTAGGCCCAACTATTATAATAATATTGTCTATGTTACAGTGTTCGAATATGAAAATTGAAAGAAAGGGAAATCAAATAGAAATTTAATAAACAGCGTTCCGGTTGAACATTAGTTTAACACCGACCCGCGGGGGGCTTAGAAACTTAAAACAGCATTTTCCAGTTGTGAATTAAGCAGTGGGTACCTATTTAATATTTTATAAAAATTAAATATATACATATATATATATACAAAAAGAAATATTTCGTTGGCATTTAATATTTTAATACCACGTACCCTACGTTTTTTTTAAATGTAGTACGGGAACGCTAATTAAAATCAAAAAGCTAGTTTAGGAGCCGAGTTCCCATGTGCCTTCCCCCCCCCCACAATTCGAGAACTGTCTATATACTAATATATAATACATTAAAACCTCCGAATATTGGACACTCTATGTCAACCGAAACTTTGTCCGCTATTCAGAGGGAGTAATTTTTTTGATATAATAATTTAAATGTTTTTATGAAACAAACATATAAAAATTTTAGTATGTATTGTAAAGTATTTATATGAATATTTAACAATGATATATATTTAAAAAATTGATAACTCCAAAGTTTTTGTTATTTTGATGGAAGTCTAAAATTTCAATTTTTTCACGAAGCGACAACCACTTACGTTTTAATTCATCGGAGCGAAAACCTTCACAAACTTCAAAATTTATTGGTAATCAAAATATTTGATGTTTTCGTCATTATACGTCGCAATCAAATCTTGTCGTCTCATAACGAGTATAAACAGTAACATAGTAACTAGTGTCAACGCGTTTTTCATTATTTTTAAATAAAGATTAAAATAGGTGTCCGCTATTCGAAGGTTTTCCTTTTTAGTCAAATTGTCTCCGTTCCCCCCCCCCTCTCAAAAAAAAAATCTGCTATTGGGAGATGTCCGTTATTGGAGGTTTCACTATATACATTTGAAATAAATTATAACAATCGAATAGATTTATGTTCTCTCTCTCTCTCTCTCTCTCTCTCTTTCTCTCTCTCCCTGATATCTTACGTAAAACCACGCCACGACGACGTGCAGTAGCTGACGACGACGAATTCGTAAAGTAGGTCGACATCTTAAATATTATTTCCTGTCTCAACGGCGCATATTATTATATAGTAATTTGATTGTAATAACAAAAGAGACGGCATTTTTCTGCTCTCCCCGTGCCCGTTTTCGTCTTGCCACTTGACTATTCGACGAGTGTTGACGTTATACCACCAAAGGTTTTTGGCATGTTAAACACTTATCACCATCACCGTATTTTATATAATGCGCGTTACGGTGGTAAAACGATGATGATGGCAGAGCAAATATTGTCAAAACAATTTAAATGAAATATTTCATTGTCGAAATACGTGCGTTCCGGTATATATATTTGACATGTTTGCAGATCGGTCTGCGAATATCGTGGATTGTCGAGTCGTAAAAAAAGAATTGTTATATTATTATTGTAAGAATTGTTATATTATTATTGTACGAAAAACGTTATTATTTTATGGTGGACAAGTCAATAGATTTTGAATTACAATCTTAAAAAAATGTTCTACTATTTTGCTCCAATAACTTTTGCGTGTACGTTAATAAATGCTGACATTTCTGTGTTTTTTTTTTTTTGTTATTTTGTGTATATATTGTTTGTTCACTCTACTATGTGATGTAGGTCGTCTTGATATATTTCCTTATCGAAATCAAAATTTTAAAGAAAAAAATTTATCCGGATTACTGTCCAGTCTCGGTCAACCGTGCAGGTCGAATACTATTGGTAAACATATTTCACAGACATTTCGATCGGTCTCCTAACACTATATTATAGTCCATAACAGAAACGTCACCAAACCTTACCCAGGCCCTTTTATCGGTGACAGGTCAAGAGAACTACAACTGCAAATATAACACCGTCCGACATCCGGTCTTTTTTCACACGTATAAATCAATCGGGCCCGGTTGCGGGTTTCGCGTCATCTCTTTTTTCCGCTATTTTTCTCACACTCTCTTTCTCTCTTCGCATACGACGACAATAGGCACGACGCACTCTCGGTCCACAAATCTTGAGCGTCTAACGTCGTCTGGTGCAGACCTCGTGTTCACGTTAAGCCATCGCCACCATTTTCAACGGATTTTTGCACCTCACTCAAAAACCGTCTTGAAAGCAATCCATTGCGTTTTCGGTAGTCACTCCCTTTTTCCCGTGCCCGGAAAACACGCACACCGACCGCACTCGTCAAAAAAGATACGAAATAACAGGCTTGTCGCCGGTCGACCCGACCACGGGTGGTCGAATACAGCCTTGGCACGTTACAAGCTCATTTACAACACAAAATATGCGTAATTACGAAATATGATTATTGAGGGTATAATATTATGGCGACCGAGTTCCTACAATTCCATTACGGCCGCACCCCCGACTCAGCTGTGCAGGTATAATATATATTGGACACCTCCCCCGGCGCATCGCACCCCCTTCACGTGTTGTCCGCATATATATTGTGTGTAGGGCAGTGGTTCTCAACCGGTGGTAGTGACACACTAGTGTTTCACGTATTATTATTGTGATGTGTGTCGCCAAAAAAATTGTTCATTTAAATAAATTGTAATAAAATGATAACATATGTATGTTAATGTAATAGTTTACACAGGTTTATAATTGTTTTAAGACGTGTGTTGCAAATTTTACGAATCTAAATTAGGGTGTCATTGTAAAAAAAAAGATTTAGAATCACTGGTGTAGGGCTAACGGCGGCGGCGGCTTTTGTATTTGCAATGGACATTCGGTCGAGTGCAATTTCGCAAAACAATCTATAACGACATTTACCTTGTACTCTGTACCCCGCCTCATCTCATTTGTGTCAATATACAACTACATATATACCTACTGTTCTACCCCTTTATGTAGTTTGTTTTTTTTTCTGAATCTGATTCTGATTTCCGTAATCCGCTCAACGGATGGCCTCTTCGCGTTTATTTTTCAATTCGTTTGTCTGTTGAAAATTATTGTGAAAATCATCAGTCTACTTTATACGGGATACGTCTTAAACGGGAATCATTAATATAACAACATCTATCGTAAGTTCGGCGCCATCCGACTAATGAAATTTTGTAAAAATTATCAGTTAAATCGAAAAAAAATAAGTAGGAACATTACTGACGAGCAAGGGACTCTTAATTTCGGGGGAAGTGGCCACACCCTTTGGACACCACTTTGTCACTTTTCCGACGAACACACACACGCGATTAAAACATAATACTATATTACTGTTTTGATCTACATTGAGGACACATCGAGTGATCACTGCTGAACAATAAACTTTTGACCACTCCTATGTTACAAACCACTATTTAAAAAAAAAATAATAATATATTTTTTAATATTTTCTATTCTCATAATATTATATTCTTATAAGAAAGTCTAGATATTCTTGTATATAGTAATCTACTATTCTCATATTTTATTAAGTTTTTTACTTTTTTCGAAGAAGTGGACCAAAATTTGGTATGGTACCCGCGTACAACTCCACTCAGTTCATTTTAACTTTAAGTACTTATAACTACTATACTACACGTCCAAAATTCGATTTACGTTTCTATTAAAATATATATATATATATATATATACTGTTTTGGAACGACTATTGTATCCATGTAAAAAAAAAATATATTTTCAAAAACGTTAATTCTTTTTGAAATAACGAGTCCTTTTCTTACGGTAAGCATGGATCATTCGGTAATATATAGTTGCGGTCATTGTCTGGGTGCTATAATAATTCAACGTCGGCAGCAGTTGTTTAATTTATTCGGTTTTCCATCATCGTCACGTGAACGTATATATAGTACACCCACGCGCCGCCGTCCAGGAAACTCGCTTCCGTGGGACAAGTTAAAAATAAAAATAAATTGGAAAAAACGCTGTCGAAATGCCCTCTTTACGCTCTGACAGATCCATTTCGTTTATATTGTAGCGCGTGGCGTTCGCCGTAAAACGAAATATCCGCAGAATACGATATATTATATGCTATGTATATACAATATTATATAACAATATAATATAAAGTCCGTGTGACAAAAAGCGTGTAATATACGTTTCATCGAAAACGACATATCCCGTAAAAACCCGTACGCGAGTTTTCTGAATGAAATTCCGTCCGAATTATATGTTATATATTGTCATTCATTTATCCGACGGACACGACAAATCGTGTTTGATAATTCTGATTTAAATAACAAAATGCATTATGCCTGGGATGTATACTGCGAGGTGTAACAGAAAGTCCTGATTGTTAAAATAACTTTTGTTCTAATCGAAATTTTTTCTTTTTTTTTTTTTTAATATAATTTATAAACGCTTGCCTTACAATTATACAGTACACGTATGATATTACAGTTTTTATTTTTTAAAACGCAATTATTAGTAAATAAATTTAATGCGTGATTTCGTTAAATTTTAGCTGTAGCGAAACTAAAAAGCCACTAGCTTCAAGCTTTTAAATTATCAGAGAAAACATCTATTACAAAACAGATCGCTACGCTCGTAATTATAGATGTATATACCTACACAGAAATTGTCTCTTCGCGAGTACTTTTTGTCATTTTCTCGAGATCTAGATACAATAATAATATTGTTCAAAATGCGCGCCTTTACATAAATTAATTAAGACTTCGAACAAAACACAAAGGCGTCCAACGACTTGCTCGGCGACTGTAAGGCTTCAACAGCTGACCGATGAACCGTATAGTCAGTATAGTTGTGTCGGAAAAGTGTACCCCGCGACCCCTAACGAAGAAAATCGTAGGGACGTTTCACCAAAACAATATTATCCTATTGCAGAGTTTCCCCCCAGTGAGATTTCGGCAACGATCTTGATAATTATATCTCCACCCCCAAGTGCAGAGATAGACCATCGGCAATCGCCAATTTGGAAAAACCAATCTCATAAGTGTAAATCGAAGGTGTGTTTGTATTATTCGATACCTCCCAACCACAATATCACTACAATCATAAAAAGTCCCAACCACCCAGCAGATCGTTATTTATGGAACTCAGAGATTCCCAAACTGTGGGTCGGCAATTATGTGGATCACGAAAAGTTTTGAACTTGAATTTATTTTTTTTTTTACGAAATATAAAATATTTAATATTAGACCAGTATAAAATATAATATATAAAAAATAAACGTTGTTTATTTTATGTATAAATGCAAGTATAGGTAGGTGCCTATAATCATAATAATACGATACTGTATTTTACGTGTATCTAACTTTACATTTATTACTTTGGTATGTGGATGCAGTTTAGTTCTCATGCGATTATCGAATTGTTTTATCATTATCTGCGACGATTATGAGTGTACCGCCAGAGTGACGTGTCGCCAAAACGCTGTCGTACTAAAAATTATTGCAACGATAGCGATCGACAATGAAAAAAAAAAACAGTCATTATTTAATATGTCATAGGTCGTTAAAATGTAAAAAAAATTCCAAAACGGCTCGTTCCGTAAACAGTTTGGGAAACTCTGCAATAACATATAATGCAAATATACACATAAATAATGTACAATATATTTTATTCTTATATTATTATCGTCATTAATCGCACGGCATAACGGTGAAATCGCCGTTACACACTAGGTGGTGTATGCGTTTATGATACCATCGTTATTGTTATGGCGCAACTTTTCCGAAGTCTGCAATCGTATAATACAAATGCATGGTAATCGGTTTGCGATAATGAATCGCGTAAATTCACTCACGCTTATAACTACAGATATTAACCGTCATATACCTGTTGTAATAACTGGCGTACCTACCTGCTATACCAACAATAACCGCGGTAGGTGCCCCGTAACCACCGCGCGGCCCAATATTATATTACATAAATAAACGTACCTGCAGCCACGCCGATATATTTTACTAAAAACCGGAAATGATTAGGGACGATATCATTAATCATCACTATCGGTTTCGACTGCCACAATAAGAGTATAATATTCTACGACGCAACACTATAATATAATAATAGTATTGTGTAGGCACCTATATAATAATACAGCGGGAACGTGTGCTGCGGATATAATATTATGTACAAAATAACTATCGTATTATTATCAAATCATTTTGAGTTCGCGATGGCAACGCACGTTAGCGCGTAGTATAATATACATTAATAGTGAAGACGGTGTCGAGACTTATTCTAAATTTAGTTATCTTTTATCTTAACCTAGATAAATAGTTGCGAGTTATCGAACTATAGTCATTGTCTAAGATAAAAAATGCATCTATCCAGACAAATTCGTTTGTGTAAATAATCATATTTTAATGAAATTATAAATTCATATAGTGTATACATTTTTAATAATAATGTTTAACACCAGAGAAAGTGTTCTTTTATTTATTGTTATTATAAAAGTGTTCAAATCATATTCAAGCAGTAGCTGAGATGAAGGTAATCTTAAAAAGTTAGATTCAAATAAATTTTTAAAAAAAATTATCTTTTTTATCTAGGTAAAAAAGCAATCATCAATTATCCTTTATCTAGATACGTTTTTGTCATATTATATTTATCTAGATAAAAAAAAGACTAACACTGATAAAAGGTGATATGAAAATGTAATAACCTTATTACTCGTAAAGTTCGGAAGACGTATAGCCATTGTGTCCGACAATTTTTTTTTCCTTGTACAAAAACATATATTTATATATATTTTTATTTACAGTAGCTGACACAGCAACATCATTCGAGAACATTATATTTTTGAATTTAGATTGTTCTTTTGAAAGAATATGAAAACACAATTATCCCGATAACGGTAGAAGATAAATTTTATTTTAAGACATGAACTAATGCATGGTTGCGGTATAGCTGTTGTATATTTTGGATATCAAAAGTACTTTTATTTTTTTCCAGCTGTCGATGGTAATAGGATATTTTCTCGCTTATTCGGCTATCTGTCAATATTAATCAATCGAATCGGGCCGTTCGTATTGAAAAATCTAATATCCTTTGAAAAAAGTATAAAAGAATGAAAAAAAAAACAAAGAGAAGTTATATTTATACGGTATAGGTGTCAGACACTTATCGATGATGTTTTTACAAAAAAAAAAAAAAAACAGAGCAGACCAGCCGCCGTAAAAACAAAAAAAAAGCAGTACACGTATATTATTATAGCCTTTCACTTTTATACGATTTCGACAAAATGGTGCGATACAATAATATTATATTATTTTATTGGCACGACGTGCAGTGTGCGAATAAAATGCGTACCTAGGTAAACGCGAGTTTCGCAAGTTTGAAATAAATATTTTTCTTTTCCTTATCATTCCGCATACGTATATATATATAATGAACTATACTTAGGTATACTCCAGCTCTCTGTATTATATACCACTCGAGTTTTAAAAACGCGTGTTGCGCAAGAGGGTATTCCCTCGTCTTTGACTTACGTTTTGTACACGATATATGATATTAATATTGTATTAGATTATATAATATGATTCAAAAATATTACATCCGTCCGACGACAGCAGTAGCTACCTACATATATACCTACCCACATGCGTGTGGATGACTCGCATTTATTATCACGACACATATGGGCGGATTTTTGCGTTTTAGTATTCATCCGGCAATTCGAATGGCAAATGTTACCGCTTTCCGTAGCATCGCACGCGAACAAACTATGCTGTTATGGCCTGAATCAGCAATATGCGTATAACGACGTGTGATATGCAGATTGAAACAAATATATTTCTGTTTTCATACCGCCTGGCGCGGTATTTTTCAACGACACGATGGAACGACAAAATGCTCCTTTGGTTTTCGGGACAATTCAAAGGTCTCGGGCGTGTATAATGATCCTACTACGACTATTGGCACCTACTGGCTCGGTAAAACGAGGAACATCGATTGGGTAACGTCTTTTAAATTCTGAGCAGAGTGAAGATTGTATTTTTTTTTTTTTTTTTAATTGTTGTTTGAAATAAACCGGCTTCGGTGAGTATAGCAGATCAATCTCTAAATCGAGTACGACTAAATCGAGTTTATGAGAGAGACGGACGAGTTGCAAAATAATTTCTATCTATTTCAAATCAGCCTATTGACGTTACCCGGGAGACAGTACGGTGAGGTTGGAAATGTGTTTTTAAAATTAAATGTTTTTGACTGACGATAGGTTCTGTCGTTGTTGATTTATTTATATTTTTTTATACTGTCGGTTTGGCAACAATTTTAAACTTAAAGTTTTAACAAATTCAAACCGTCCAATTTATTTTTTTCGAGTTTTGTTATTTTTCTTCTCTAATGAACGCTTTTTTATACGAAAAAATGCGTGATAAGCCCAAGACCGAGAGTAGGTATATAAAGCAAGGAAGGGGTCGATTATGGTATTCGCCAATTAGAGATACTCGGCTTGATTAATTATAACAGTTTTTCTTTGTCTCGCGTTTGTTTTTTCAAATTTTTTTTATTATTAGATCGCATATCATTATACATTTTGCAACAGGTCGCGACAACAATTCATTTTTAATCTGCAAGCACCGAGGATTTCCCGTTAAGGTAAGAATATGGAGAGATCAATTATATGTAAGTAGATTGGTATGAATTTTAATTCGTTTATAAAAGCGCTTATGAAAGAATCATCGCAGTTCTTCATCAATAGTTTGATATGAAATTATTATGAAGAGTTAGGTCGGAGATGTATGAAGAGGAGAATGAGTAAAAATT
Organism: Pentalonia nigronervosa; assembly: GCA_014851325.1. Taxonomy (NCBI): domain Eukaryota; kingdom Metazoa; phylum Arthropoda; class Insecta; order Hemiptera; family Aphididae; genus Pentalonia; species Pentalonia nigronervosa. The sequence goes on along the minus strand of JACXSJ010000483.1, from coordinate 161,904 downwards.
AAAAGTCTTTTTAGGGTTATGAATTGAACAACGAGAAGTTAAAAATTGTACGTTTAAGCGTGAAAAAAGAGTTCACGCACAATTGGCGTGAACTCATTAACCGTTGTCTTATCGTTCTGAATTAAACAAAAGCGTTGTACATTTAAAACAAAGCATTGGCTTTTGAATTTTGAATACCTACCTAAAACAAGTTCTCTGTGAAAAAAGTTTTGATTCCGTTTTAATATTCCACTCTACCCAAATTAGTATTATTTGTAGACACTTTACGCATAAAAATTTAATACAGTTGTTCACGCGTCGTTCCATAATAAAATAACGACATTTATTATAATTTTTTGTAGCTTGTTAATTTTAAGATACTTATAATTTAAAAATTAAAATACAAATATTCACATTTATGTATACACACATTAAACAAACAACAATGTTATTATTGAATACTTCTTTAAAATAATTTCTCAATAACTGTTTTTAATAAATGTGTAGGTATAATTATTTAGGTAATAAATTTTTTTTAAACAGAATTATAACACTGCCTGCTTCAATAAAAAAAAAAAAAACCCGCTATTAAAAATGGAATTAATAATATTAATTCACTGTTGTGGCTCCTTAACACAACTTCAATCATAAGAGTAAAGAAAAGGTGTTTAAGTAATATAATTAATAATCCCAATGTTAAAGTGTTGCAGTTAATTATAGTTCTTCATGATAATTTTATTAAAAAAATATAAAACCAATAACAACCATACAAGCATTTGTAAAGTGTATAAATATTAAGTTAAGTATTTACTGCAGTCATGCATATTTCAATTTTCACAAATGTGAATTTAACAATTATTTACACATCAAATATTTAATTTTAAACTCAATTATTAATTAAATATCAATTCCATCTTACATTTATTTTTAACTATATTAAACTTTTTCATAAATTAAATAAATATTTACACAATTGATTGGATATTAAATCACGTTTATTCAATATTTATAATATATTATGATCATTGAAAAATCCAATTACTTATAATAATTCAGTAAAGGCATACATTTTCAATATTTTCAAGTTTACGTTCATTATTTGTGTTTATACCCCAAGTAATAAAATATCTAATTTTTTTCCTACTTTAATATATTATTATCGTAGTTTAATACATTATATTGTAATTTATAAACTAAACAAAAACGTTTAATCTGTCTAAAAAATGTATTTTTTACGTCGAATCTGAGAATTCAATAAAGCGGTAAACAAAACTCACAAAATCAGAAAGTTTTTTCCATTTTAATAGCATTATAACACGAATAAAATATTATTAAACTTTTCATTTGAACGCTTAGATGTTTATCGTTTGATTTGATTTTCTCCGTGTTTTTCGTTCGAATATTGCGATAAAGCTATTAAAGAGGAAGGACTGAAAAAGTATAAAAAAAATATATATATATAAACTCTTACACAAAATCAAACGTCCTAACAAGTAATAAGTTTATGTGTGTGTGTGTGTGTGTGTGTGTATGTCCTCCAACTACGCATTGAAGAATTTTTAAAATTAGATTAAGTGTATCGGGAAAATCACAATCGAATCGTGGTGGTGATGGTGGTGTATGACTGAAAAATCGGTAAAATAAAAGCTTAAATAATAAATCACTGCTGTCGGTGAAGTATTGATATTATTGTAAATAATGACGAGACGGGTTAGACTTATGTCTGTTACAACTTACCACCGTTCGTTGCGTCGTAGTGTCGGTTTTAAATGTGTGTTTCCCAACGATTTTCCATTCACGTAATCGCATTACGAGACGTGTCTCGGCGATGTTCTTTTTTTGTCGTCAATAATAACATGATATGACGTTTCGTTGGAAATTGTTCGTCATTGCTCAAACAGTATTAATGCCGTTCTCAGAGGCCCGCGCGAATGACACATTGTACACCGCCGGTGGAAGACATATAAGCCGCTCCGAGACGAAGAAACAATAAATCGTATCGTACAAAAGCGCGCCAAAATCCCAAAAACTCGTGTGCTCCATTTCAGGCGCCATATTCGGAAGACGTGTACAATAATGTATCGTTCGAATACGCCAAACGCGCAATCGGCGGCGAGACGAATTTAAAATTTTTCATCGTCTAATCTATTACGCGTCGTAATTATCACTAAAACGTATACTATGGCTGAATACCAAAAATTGTCGCCTGTAATCATCGGCCATTAGCCACGCGCCACCCCTTAGGAAAATCAGAGGCGGCCGCCTCCCGATCACTCCTTTGGTCGCACCACTGGTCACTCATAATCGACAAACGCTTTATCTGATTACGGTTGAGCGTCAGAGTTATCGATTTTTATTTTATTATAATATTATGTTGTAAGCACCCGTAGTCAAGTGGTAAGCATTCGTGTAATCGCTCTGCCGTAGTGAAAATCAATTTTACAAAAAAACGATTGCCCGCGAGTAAAAGCGTTTTGTGCGTTTTATCGAATTAACGAAAACATACATTTGTACGATCATATATTATTGTTATTATTATTATGGATTATTGACGGTTTTTGAATGTTTTGATGTATACAATATTAAAGTATATTATGCCGGTGCAAATTATATTTAATTTAATTTGGCGATCATATAGTGTATAGCCTTGCATTGCAATACACATTAAAAATAGTGAACTACCCGTCCATAAACGTATGCTTATAATAACTACGCGTAATGTAATAGTTTAAGTCATATAACGGACTTTTCGATAATATTATGATATCAACAAAATATTTGCCGAGTTGTATTGACAGACGACAATGGTCGTGTAATTATTATAATATTAATAGGGTACCATATCTGGGGTTTCTTCGGCGTTTAACTATACCGCCGTTACGATATGAAAACAAATTGTATACATTTGAATGCGCATTAATGTAAATTATTATGTTTTTAATGCGTTATACGAGCGATATCGACGGGATATTATTTTTAAAAACAAGCCGATAATACATTGTCGAGTCGAAGGATAAAAAATTCGTATTGCCCAGTGCAAAAACAGCCGCTTGTATGCCGTATAATAATATTCTAATAGACGATGATAATAATATGGTACGCATTGTTGTCATTATTATTGAAATATTCCTTATCCGTGTGTTACTATTGTTAGAGTATAATATCGATATCATCACGCAAGAAGTTGCACACTGCCAGTGTTCGAAGAGCGAAATCTGCAAGACCCGTGACCGTGGGCACACGAGTCTTTCGATATTCACAATTTATCTCGTCTCCTCTCGTATATTATTATAATATACGCGGAGTCGCGTGTATATTGGTTACTGTTATTACTATTATTATTATTATTATTATCATCATAATAAAAAAAAATCTTCTTTCCGGCAGCAGCGGAACAATGTCGGATTCCGCGTTCGCATTCGAATTCGTATCATCATCATCCGCATGGCGTCGTGACCTGTGCGAAATCACACACGCGTGACAAATCCCGAATCCAATACGGTTCCGCCGATATCAATATCAATAATAATAATAATAGTAATAATATTATTGTAATGCACGCTGCGTAGGCATAACACATACACACATATCGAGGAGAAGATATTTCCATAACAATAAGACGAACTCCGCCGTATAGTTCTTGAGGTTGATATTAAAACTGCGTCTCTCTCGCTCGCGCATTATTATAATATAATAATAATATTATTATGTTCAGTGGGGCCCGTTATCTTCTCGAAGAATAAATAAAAATAAATATCATCATGCCGCTGGTAGCGACCAGTATATTGCATTCGTGGGCATTCGCACACGCACACGCGTAATATTATATTTGAATTATGTATTTTTTAAACGAGATGCACTGCTGTAATCGACGTGGCAATTATTAATCGACAAGGTTTGAATTAACACATATGTTTTGTTCGAATATACGTCGAATAACATAATTGGAACGCTTTAAAAATGACACTAGATTGAAATAACATCGAACGATACGAGTTTTATGAAAATGATAATTCGTGTAAATGAAAATTATAACAATAATTGTGATTCAAAAAAAAAAATATATAGTTTCAAGCTTTTGAATTTTGTATATTACGCACGTCGAATACGATAATAAAGTTTCAAACGATACGAGTTCAATAAAAATGATAATACGCGTATAAATGAAAATTATAACAATTGTGATTTAAAAAAAAAATAAATTCAAACATTTTTTTTTTTTTATTATTGGTCTCAGCTAACACCCACAACAATGGTCATTAGTCACAATTGTTTATTTCATTATTGGATTTAATAATTGAGTTATATAATATTATAGTTTTGTCTAAGAACTTCATAACTTGTTTAACGATACTCATATACGGAGTTTGTTGATGATTATTCTATCCGTTATGTTCAGATTGGCCTCAAATATTGCAAATATTCTAGTCGTTGATCATTCAAACTTTTGCTGGTTACCCCGCACACATATTTACAGGGTGATTCGAAATGTATGTTACGGCTACTTTATTGATTCAAAACAGAGAAACATGATATGAAAGATTTTCAGCTTAGATACATATTGAATGATTTGTACATTTTATAATTATTTTTTAATATTTTAGAGGGGTTTTGGGCGGTTGACTAATGTCCAAGTACCCGTCCCCTTAATTTATATAAATAACTAAATAAATATTATTATATAAGAAAAAAGAATTATAAATTCTGCGCCAAATTCCATCCCCCCCCCCGAGAGCGAGATACTCTGCGGACAACGTCCCGCTGCAGCAGGTTGTTTTATAATAATAATATTATGTAAGGTGTAGGAAAAAATATCAAGAACAATACGCTCTGGAAGACTTAATTAATAATCTCTCTTTCTCTCGTGCTTAATTGTTCTGTTTATATTATTCTGCAAAAGGCGATCTCCACTCAGAAACCATGTATACTGGCATTGATAATATTGTTCTGCAGATTGGTGATTTTGCGAAAAATAAACGCATCGTTTTTACGTTTTATTCATACCTACGCAATATTTTTTAAGTGAATATTATTATATTTGTTGCGAAAAACCGCAGCGCGCCGTACAGCGTGGGCGCACGTCAAGTTTTAAATTTGGGGGAGGATAGAGTACTACAAAATATTATCGAATAAATCTTTTGGAACGCCCCTTGTTTAAATCGTCAAAAAAGTTTGAAATGATTAAAAACATCGAATAAATGTATAAAAAATAAAAAAAACCAAAAGGATTAATAAAAATTAAAAATGCTAAAAAAATTGAAAATAAAACTTTCAACATTGAACTTTTTATTTGTATTTTATTTAAAATTTATGTTAAAGAAGCTATTTCTTACATCAACTATAGTAAGCTTAAAAAAATTTATTTTTCTACAAATTCGCAGTCCTAATCATATCAATATAATACACCAATCAATTTTACTTATCTATAATATCTATCTACCTGTAGTTACCTTGTAAAATGTTAAAAAAAACATAAAAATAATAATTATTATTATTGTTTCATTAACGAATTCAACACGTCATATTATAATTAACATATTTCTATAAATCGTTTTAAAATGTTATGTCCCAAATTTGGTGGGGAGGGGTGGACTTACATCCGATTTATGGGCGCGACTGTCCCCCTCCAACAAATTGCATCTATGGCTTGGTTACCGTTATTACGAAGAGAAAATTTATAGATTTTAATTACACAAACGAATCTACCGTAGAGAGAGACTCTATTATAGAGATGCAATTATAATGACACCTTACTGGTTATAGTTTTGTTTTCGATACGTCGATGATTTTTCGAGAGAGTCTATTCACTGCACATTACTCAGACTTAACGCACAACAGTATAATATATAAACGTATTATGTCTCCGTGATTATCGTCAGCTCGGTCGTAAATTTGTTTTTCTACATTGATTGCGTTTTTACTAAATTTTTATTTATACGCTCGGAACACGAACGTCCGTCGAATCAGATTGCGAGTTAAAACAGTGCGCCAGTAAACTCTTTTTAATTGTCTCGAAAATCGTAATATTATGGTCTTAAAGAAATGTAAAACTATTCTTGCGCGCTCTCGTAATTTCTCAAAGTTTATGGGGAAATTAGTGGCAAATATCGAGAAATATCGTGTTGTGCGCAAAGCGTGAACGTGAAATATTATTCTACGAGTGCAGTATTTTTTTTTTTTTTAAATAAATATTTCAACAACAAATACGATCATAGATAAAATAATAAAAATAATAAAAACGTAATTAAACCGTGCATATAAGAAAAATGTAAATTAGACGCTTTTTTTTTTCTGTACACGGTTCAAAATTTTAACGTTTAATTTATTTAAACACAATTTATTTTCGTTTGTACAAGCGGATATACAAACAACCACCTTCAACAGGGGAAAAAAATGAATAACTGAATATAACTCTGGGTAAAAATTCTTGTTTACACAACATATTATTTTATAATCGCGGGTGGGTTATCCGTTTCGTTGTATTAAAATTCCAAATTGTATTTGCACGATGCTTGTTTACAGCCAACGGAAAAGCACGCGGTTCGCGAAATGTGCTTCGTGCAGGAACTCGATTAGAACAATATAAACGGTGAATTATTTTGTGCACACATACCGCACGAACGTCTTTTGGCCAAGTTGCCGCCGATCAATTCCATAAAGTTCTGAAGTTTAGAGCAACTTATTGGATTAACCTGCACAGTGCACTTGCTATATATATATATATATATATATATATATATATGTATATACACGGAAATTCGCAATTAGCAATTTGACGGGGCACTTGGATCATTATATGGTTTTAGTTAAACCGCATTACACACAGCACAATAGACGCGAATGCCTTTTCCTAACAATATCCAATGTACAAATTGTCCGTTATCAAAAGGGTTGCGCGTACAAACTAAACGGTATCCTTATAATCCATCTCGCTGTCTCTCTCTATCCATCTCTTCAGACCGCTTAATTTAATCCAGGACGTAATTCGTTTTACTTTTGCCGTCGCGAAATGCACCGCCGGCTCGCGTTTTATATGTCTGTCAAACACGACGGTGCTTTTGAAACGAAAGCGTTTCAAGTACGAACGTCTATATATTTTAATTTCCGTGCGGCGTCCGGACGGCACGAATAAAACAATAATTCGAGAGACAAAATATGCAAAGAACACTGCGCAAATGATATTATTGTTTTAATCGTCTATTGCATTATACGGGGCGATTCACCGAGCATAATCTCCTCCTCAATTTTTTCGTTTAATAATGAATTTATTTAAATTCTAATTTATGAAATTCATAAATATATTTAAAGACCATTTTTTCAGATTCCTGAGATTATTCCTTCTAATAAAGAAATATCCTCTAGATTAGGTTAGATGAGAACCCTCATTTTTTTCTATATATTATTCAGTGTATAATTTTTTTGAAAATTGTTGTCCATTAAAATGTTTACACTAAGGTTAATAGTCGTTAAAAATGGTATTACTAAAGTATAAAATATATGTAAAATCGGATCTATTATTTACTATATTATACTTAGACCATTCTTATAAATTAAATATATTGGTGGATTAATATTAATTACTAAAATTTTAAGATTTCCATAGCCCCATATCTTCCAATCCCGTTATTACAAACCAAATACATTATTATCCTTAATACACATAATTAAATAACTTATAAACTATTCGTTCAAATTTTAATTTTGATAGGTATGTTTAAGTTTTTAGAAAAATTATCTATTTAATAATTAACAGTTAAATATGGAGGTTTTAATTTGAAAACAGAAGTTTGTACCTTCACAGAGCACTCGTTAAGTAATACAAAAAATCTCAAGAATTTGAAAATAAGATCTTCAAGTATATTTAAAACTTTGAAATATCAGAATTTAAAAAAAATTGACTATTTAATGAAAAAACGGGAGTGAGTATGCTTAGTGAATCACCCTGTACTCGCAGTCAATTTTTTTTTATCACTAATATGAATGTTGATGATTTTCCACTTTTTATTTGGACCGCAATATATCAATTCCTTCAAAAATTGTTTTAAAATATAATTATTATTATGTTTCTCTAGATCTGATCCGTTACATAGTATAACTCGGGTGAATTGAAAATCGAATAATCGTGGTTTTTTTAGAACGTGGTAATTTTTTTTTTTTGAATTTCCCAACCGCCTGTGACAGTTTTTCGACGAAATCTAGACCATTAATTTATTTTTCATACGAGCCGTGACACACTACTCGTAGCAGTAGTCTCTTTTCGCAGGCAATAATAAAATATAATATCAAATTCAAGATTAAAATATTATAAAACCCGACGATTCTGATGTCGAACTGTCGAAATGAATACAAGACGTACAATATAAATTCGATTTATTTATCAAATATTGCGATATCTCAATAAAAACGAAATATATATAACGACGAATAACTGCAGATGTTGCTCTTGGCATATAATAATAACATAACGCAGGTCGCATTTCTGAAAATATTATATTATATTCTCGTAACACGAATTTTTTTTTAAATCCACCACGGTGCCTCGACGTCTGTGCCGGGCGATCATAGCGAGCAAATTCTCGACTTTATTACATTTTTCGTATAGCAAACTCTCTCGTGATTGCCATACCGTTTTCGCAATGCCTTCGGATCGTTTCCCTTGAACACATAACATTGCGGTAAATCCTCGTTTGACGTCAACTGAAAAAAACGTTAAGTGTAACACTTTTTACACAATAACATAATGTGTCCTCCTGCCAATAAATAACGATTTATCACAAATTTACAAATAAACAATATTAACAGTATAAAATAATACGTAATAGCATAGCATTATGTACTTTTATGTATACTACAATTGTATATTTGCCGACAGCAAAATCGTTGTCGAACAACGAAACAACAACAATAATATTTATTTTAGCTAAATAATTCACTTATCAGTATAAATTCACAAGATAAATTTTTTTCCAGAATTGCCCGAAAATTTTTGAATTTTATTCTATTCGGGCGTATCTTGTAACACGGTCTTCAAAATATTATACCTGTAATAAAATAATATTATTACCATGGTTGTTCCTAATTTCATAGTTTTTTGAAGTTAATGTTTAGTGATGAACAACGCGTAATGAATTCAGACGAAAACAACCGTATTATGCAGGCACAATGTATATGTATAATTTGATTTAAATTTTTTTTTTATATAGTTAATTAACAATTATCTGTAATTTATCTGGATAAAATATTTTTATCTTTTAGGAAGACGAATTTGACTTGATTATATTTTATCTGTGTCTTAGATAAAATAAAGTGAAGTTATCTATATCCAGGTGATTTTTTTTTATTATCTGGTCCTAACACTGCGGCTACGTATGATAATTGATAGGCATGCCAATAAAATTGATAACAGTATCATTTAAAAAAGATTGTCGAAATTAAATAACATAATGCCTATTATGTAAGTGCAAACCACTACAAGCATATAAATTTAACAACTATCATATTATGTATTAAAAACTACATTATACTGAAACCGTTGCAGTGTTAAATGAAACACGAGGACTTAAACTCCTCAAAATAAAGACTTACTCTATTATTATTATTATTAATATATTATATTTGATTAGACAGCGACGTGTCTTCTTCTCATCACCCCGTGGACATTCATTATTTACGTTTTTTTTTTTTTTTTTTTTGGGTGGGGGAGGGGATGTTTTCGCCGATGACGTTTTTTCTCCATTTGTTCTGCATGTTATGTCTCGAGTCTCCCGTATACATCTCTATTTTTATTTTATTTTTTATCTCTACCGCCGCCGCTGCCGCCGTCGCCAGTCTCGCGATCAATATAATAATAGACTTAGCGATGAAACCCCGAGAACCGATGAGGTGAACTACATTCGAAATGTATTCATCTTATCGGGTCTGCTCGTCGTTACTTCGGTTCACCGTCGTTCGAAAATAGTGAAGTTTGTCGTTTTTCGATTAAAGTTCTTCTACTATCGTTTATCAGGTACATAGGTACAACGTGTGTCGTACAAAAGACAATTGCATTACGCGGCGGGTATGCCTGGTACCCGGCGGAATGACGTAATACGATTATTATTATTATTATTATTATTTAAAATTGTCGATTAATCGAATCGCAATTTACGTCAGACTAAAAGGTAGGATGGATAGTCGACTTTAACATTGGGTAAAAGTACGTTTTTTATAAACTCTTTTACTTATAATTATTTAGAATATCCGTTGTGAAACAACTCGACTTTTTTCGGTTAATTTGAAAAAATAAAATACGTTGAGTTAATCATATATCTTATACTTAACTATAACTTACTGTTGTACCTATATATGGTAAAAACTATTTATTTATTATTATTATTATTATTATTATTTTTTAATCATACTGTTGATTTGATTACAGTTTACGATGCCGTAGATAACAATGTTTGCTTTTTTCGGCTTTTGATATTGTTGAAATATTTATACGAAAATTCATAAAAAAACAAAACGTGTGTGTACTAATCATATTATATATATTATATAATATGTATATTAAAAATTTAAGAACGTTATAATAATACAAAGTCGCCGTTGTCAGACTAATATATTATTTATACGGTACGTGTGGTACGTGCTCCGTTAATAAACTACCCTAATATAATATTGTATATAATAATAATAATAACAATAAAATACAATTCGCTAAATACGTCGGGCATCGTTTTTTATACTTTTCTCATCGCCCAAAAAAAAAAACGTAATAAATCATGAATATATATAATATTGTATACTTGTCAAAACGAATACGTCGAACGTGTGCAGTTGACATAAGCCGCCACGGGGACGATGTGAAGAACTAATAATTAATAAAATATTTTAATCTACATATAGTATATACCTAGATATTTTAACCGATGACAGCTGAACGTTACACACATGCGGGGCCAAAGGTCGACGAAGAAATTATACTTTTGCGACAAATTTATATTATATCCAATCGATAGTCATAACGAAAAAATGAATTTATCGGATACGCTTATGTTATACGAGACTGTTGTTGTTATCATTATTACTATCATGTAATAAAATAAATTATCTATAAAACAACGTTTGTTTTTTTCCAACGCGTTAATGGCTATAAAAATGCATCAATAAAATACGTAATACTGTTGTACATGCATATTCGACATAATAATATTATATGGGCTTTATGTGTACGATAACTTTATAGTATTATAATTTATATATTCCGATTAGGTTAAAACAACGCATTGCATTACGGCCTCTATTCAGACTACCATCGCCTAAAAAACATGTTATGATCATGTTTACAATTTATACGGGTTCCTGTATTATTTTTTATTTTTTCTTTCCAGATTTAATATTCAGATTAAACGAAAAACGCGCAGCGGTTAGTGTTTTTTTAAACACTATAATACATCATATTATTCAAATCGGCAACATCCATAAATATAAATAATTTTCCTTTTGTTAGAACGATCGTCTTTTCAACCGTTTACTGTTTAATGATTATACTGCGCCCACTATGTATAGGTGCTAAATATTATTTGTACAAAGCTGATGATTCTCTCTAAAGTAAATACACCTACTAATTTTCCCGAAAAGTATTGACGTTATTGGAAATATTCTTTTACATAATTTTGAAAGTCATTGTTGCAAAACGTCATACTTTGTAATAAAAATTATATATATATATATTTTGTTATACGAATTTTTAAGTTATTTTCTTTTTTTGAATAACAACAGGGGATACTTTTTTAATTACATATTCAATATCTCATCAAAATTTAATATTACGGACGAGTATTCAATAAAAGTTACAATAGAAGTTTAAAAGAGCAAAGTAAAACGATTTTAAAATCATTTATTCCGAACTCAATTCGTAATAATTATTATTTATCATATGTTTTCCGTGTCACCACTCAGAACGTATACGAGACATGTACAAACTTAATGTACAAATTAATATTTGAATATCATCTTCGCCTTGTGCCGAAGAACGCGAGCTTTTTGAATTATGAATAATTAATCTATATCCGTCATGAACAGAAGTCTTTTAATTCAGCTAACTTTTCTGAAATCACATAATTATTATGTTGATGGTTAATTTATGCGCATATTGTTTCAACCACAATACACCGCAAACGTTTAAGAATAAATTATCAGGAAAAATATAAATTAATGTAAATTAATGTAAAATGTAAAGATTTCATTTCGTTCACTTCAAAAATTAGAAAAGGACATTTTTTCCAAAAACATGATTTTATAACGTTTATGCTTCGATTTTATTAAAGCAGTTTACTAGTATATTTTATTTATGGATTTTTAATAAATAAAATCGATCGTTTTATATAGGAACATATTCCAACAGATAAAAACGTATCTGAGTCTTCCAATGAAAATTTATTTTTATTTTATTTTTAAATATACGCTTTAATGTAGTTTTTACAGTGACGATCAGCACTGTAAATATGGCCAAGTTTCATAAAATAAAAACTAAAAATAACGAGCACAAAGTTTGACATAAAAATAAAATATTATATAATCTATCATACGTAGTTTTTTTATCACGATGCAATTTCAAACACGGAGGGTAAAGGTTAAGTTATATGTACATCGCTCTTATGTGGTAGTCGATCCGGGAAAAGATGAGTACCTGCGATACATCGCTCTATGACCTTTTTTTTTACCAATGTTTATAATAATATAATATATGCTATTTAACTTTATGTACAAAGCATAATAGATCTATGGTAATCATGATGAAAATCTTTCAACATAAATAATTTGTAAAAATGAACCAAGGATAATAACTAATACTAGATACAATATTACATCTACATTATAATTTTGTAAGATCGTTTGTAAGGATTATTATCCTCAACGCTCAGTACAAACATTTTAATAACTGATAAACAACTCTTTCGAATGTAGAACTAAGTACATAAACATTTTCAAATTAATTATCAGCTTTATAATTTACAGTAAAAGGGGGGAATCTCCACTTGAATAACAGAAATTTGTATCACCACAGGACTTCTTAAGAAGTTTAAATAAATTCAAGAATTTGAAAATAAAGTCTTAGAGTATATTTAAATATTAAAAAACTCAGAATTTGAATAAATTCATTATTAAGGAAAAAATGGAGACAGAATCACCCTGCATATATGATACATGTTTAAAATGTAAAATACTAGTAAGACTACAATTACCATAATTTACGTATGAGTAATTCGATAAATTAATATAACAAATACACAGCATTAACAACGTAGTTGCGAGGAATCACTGTTTGATACCAAACGCTTTTTAAACGTATTAAATATTTAAATACAAAAAAAATTAAATATTTAAATTAATTTTTATGACTTCATAATACAAAGCCACTGTATAATTGATATAGTCTATAATAGAAGAAAAAATGTTTAATCGACGTTAATCAACTCTATACTCCGGACCGTCAAAATATCGTTAACATATTTTTATACTATATATATATCAGGGATGACAAATCCATGGCACCTGAAAAAAATTTAAGGGCACGCGAACAATTAAAACATTTATATTTTATTTTATTTTTAATAATAAACAACATCAATTATATATAATATTTTTCATAATTTAATGGCACAAAATAAAAAAATAATAATAATTAAAAAACTGTAATTTTTGTCACGTAGCGTCAGAAAAGTTTGTCATACCCGGTGTAGGTAATCACTGTGTATTTGCAATGGCGATGATAATAATATACAGCTGAAACGCGTTGTTCGAATATTATTATGTTCGTCGTGGCGCAGTGACGTCCACGCACAATTATTTCGCAGTCAGCGCCCCATCGCTGGCGGTGTCAGCCTGTGTAATAATATCTATATGAAGGGTTAATTTTTGCTGGGGATGAATTGCCGGTGCTCTCGTCGGGCGGACTTACGCAAAATATGTTACACTCTATCGCATTATATTATATATTATTATACACCCGCGGGAGCCGAACAGAACGACCGATCGCGTAATATATTATTATCATACTCGTCCGCTCGTCGCCCGCGTTTGATTGCATTCAATAATTTTCGTGATGTCTGTTTGTTTGTTTTTTTATCGCCCGGCAATCCCCGAAGGCCGTAACGTTCACTCGCCGGCGGCGCCGAAGCAATCGGAGAAACGAGTCCGATATAATTCGATAAACGCGCCGAAACAACGCGCGAACAGTCGTCGTCGGTTCTCCCGATCATTCCGCGTCTTTTTTCGTTTTTTTGTTTTTGTTTTCGGTTTATCGCTCGGAACGATACACCCACCACCCGCTGTCACGCGCGAGGGTTGGCCGGTGTGTAACAGCGGGTAAATCATTCCTCCGCCGGATATTCATATCACCCGAGGGTATAAAATTCCTAGGTTATTTGTACCCTTAACTCCCCGGTAAACAATTTTGGGAAGCATAAATATCCTAGGAATTTTTTACCGGAGGTATGAATTTTTTAGGTTTTTCATACCCTTGTGGTTATTGTCCTAGGACGTCTGTACCCCCGGTATACAATTTGGAGAAGGTGGTGGTGTAAATATCCCAGAAAATTTGTGCCGGGAGTGCTATTAACCTAGGAAAATCATACTCCCGGAGGGCCACGCAGAGTTCGGGTTAAAAAAAAACATTGCGAAATAATTCAACGAGCGCACCAAACGACACGGTATAGTTGTACCCAGTACGGCAGAATATTATTTCTTTTCGATACGCACACGTGCTCTCAAAATACAAGCTCGGCCGTCGGTCCGCCGAAATGCCGGAGCAAGCCTGTCCACTTCCCCGACTCGTTGCGCCCTGCGTCGACAATCGAGTGCGCGCGAGGACAATGTAAGACATTTATTTATTTCATTTCATCTTTAATAATATAAACGACAAAAATGTATGTTGCACGCCGCACGGCACATTATTTATTTTCGATACGCGCAAGTGCGCTCAATAACAAACCCGACGCGTCGGGCCGCCGAAATGCCGGAGCAAGCCTGTCCTCTTCCCCGACTCGTCGTGCTCGCCCCGTGTCGACGGCCGCGTGAACCATCGACGGATAATCCAATTCGGCGCATAAAACGTGCAATAAAAAAAACTACGACGAAAACCTCTGCTCCCTCGCCACACACCCTTATCCCCGCCGCCCTACGTTATTGTACACCGTACACGTGCCGTCATGTGTGCAAGTGTATAATACTATACACATCGCCATCGTACGTGTATGTGATATGATATTATATTTTATTGTATTTTATGCGATTAAATATTTTAGAGGCGGCTAGCGAGTCGCGTTGCTCACGAATTTTCAGAGGAAATGCACGTGTACTACAATATTATGAACAATAATATATTATTATTATTATTTACGCGCCGCTAGATGGTTTACGGTATAATAATATTATGTTTCCCCATACTCGACGACCGTGAGCACGTAAATATTGTACAGCACGATTCACCGAGCACGCTCGCCACCCCCTCCCACTCCCCTCTCACCATTTTATAATCCCTCAAAAATAATGCATATTTTATTCGAATTCGGTTTTTTTTCGAAATTTTCAACCGTGTAAATTATTCACGCCTTATGCCTATGTATTAGAGTGCCATATTTTCAAATACATAATATTTAAATTTTTTTTACCACATTTCCCGTGGGCTATGCAAACTTGTATTTTTTTTTTTAAAAAAATGGAACTACCACTTTTTTACCGTTAATTGTTGTTGATCGGATGATTTTAAAATAGGTATACTCCATTCGTACTGCACATATACACATCATCGCGACGTGATACGAGGTAGTGGTTTCTAGGTACCACCCCCACCCCTAAATAATCCGTGTTTGAGTATTGGAGCCGAGTGATAAATTTTATACGGCGAACCTAACATCAAAAGGTTCAAAAAAGTATTTTAATTTTATATTATGATCGAAACAATAATGTGAATAAACAATTTAGGTTCCAAACGGCATTACAAAAACTTCGTTTATTATGGTATTATAATAATATACCTTCCCACCCTCTGTGGTTGCACTACAGATAGTTTATAATATTATATCACTGACGGTGCACCGCTTGTATTTTGAATATGTAAATCGTTTTAGACAAAATAATATCTTGTGTGCGAATAGAAAAACATAACGACGTATAGGAGAAAATATAAAACATTTGTTCGTTCGTTCGCCCGGAAATGGGGGAATAATATTGTAGAGAAACGGGGAAAAAAATTGTGTCCCGCATTAAAAACGAAATAAAATTTTCAAAATCACCGCTTTCGTCTATTGTTGTTTTTATTATTATTGCTGTCGTTATTTGGGTGTGTGCGTTTCGCCCCAACAACTGTCGCGAAACTACACAAATTATACACGCGTTCCGCCTTTAGCTATCGTTTTGCAACAGAAGCTTCCTTTATCAATTTAATTAGTCATTGTAACTGGAGCACAAAGGGTTTTTAGCCCACGCATAATAATAGAGAAACAGAGGGGTTTTGACATAATGCAAAATTAATAGGTCCCATTCGTAAAATATATTATACAGCCTCGCGCTGCACCCAAACAGCCATCAACTATAATTGACAATGATTCAAAAACAATGAGAAAACACAATACAATACAATACGAACCGAACCTTAAGACAGCAATAACATAGCGCCTAAAAAATTGTCTTTAAAGCTGAATTTTAAAAATGGTTTTATTTTTCTCGAACAAAGTACCTATGATGTTATATTGTAGGTAGACAGTTAAATTATTTCTTTATGCGTAATCATTAATAATACGTACACGTTGAACAGTTATATTAATACAGTCCAGTATTATTATTAAATAATATATAAAATTATTATTATATTCTTTGAAATATATTCATTCATCGTGTTCCTATTTTTTTGTAATACGCACTTCTAAGACGATTTGAAACATTACCAGACAACGAAATACCCAACAATACTAGCTGATGTACATAAAAAAATATTATATATGTAGTATAGGTACCTATATTATACCAGTGTCATGCTTCGTTCGAATTGAATAAAACCGATAAAAAAATTATTTGTGGGCCCATCGGAAAAGGTTCAGTGCCCACCACTCGTTTAAGTCGTTTAATTAGTCAAATTATTATCGTTATTGAAATTTATTTATTTCATTTTTTTCAGAATTGTATGGCTGACAATGGCAATTGATTAAAATCTCGCCGTACAACGGTAGAAAACAAAGGCGGTGGTTGTTTTCAATAATTGGCAAAAAAATAATTTCAACTGTTCGTTAAAAGGTAAGGATACCGAAATTAGTAGATATATTCAAAAACATTGTACGGTACATTTTACGCCGTCACGTAAACAACGTCCATTGATTTTTTCTCTGAAATGGCGGTATTATGATTATAATGGTTAAAATTACGTTTTTGTAACAAGGCTTATTTTTTTTTTATAATTGTAGATAATTTATATTTAACGAATTTATTAAAAAAAAAAAAAAAAAAACAGCGGACCATCCAAATGCCGAGATGAATTATTTTCAAATTGGAAAAGTTAGTAACTTTAATATTTCGAATATTATGCGGAAAATTGATAATATTTCTCGTGTAGTTGATAAAATAAATTAAGGACTAGACCTAACAGGAAAATATAAAGCGTTCTTTTGTACTAAAATTACATTTGAAATGATAATCAAGGGTCTTAAAGTTCATTAGCCGGGTGTTGTAAATTATATTACAGATGTATAAAGTAGTTATAAACCTGTTATTGTCGCGTATACACGCAGTTTTAGTAAACTAAATATCATTATATTATATCGTGTAAACTAAAACTGAATATAAAATATAACGTGTAAGAGCCCGCAAAACAGAAAATAGGTATAAGCTGCAGTAACGTATTTTAAATTATATTTTCCTCAAAAAACAAAAGACGTTAATATATATTGTACGACTGTGTTTTGAATACATTTATTTTCCTATACCGTTGCATCGAAATCGTGTTATACGAGTCGATCTTTTCAGACGCCGCATAAAAATAATGTAAACCATTATGGCCGTGTACACACTGTGAAATCTCCTCGTCTTGTTGTACGCAGAATGAGAAAGAGAGAAAAAAAAGCGAAAACCTTTGAAATTGTATTAAGGATCGACCAATTATAAATAATGAAGAGCCACAGGATACTAGATAACAAGACGATGGTACACAGGATCTGTATGGCGCGGGAAATCAATTGTTAAAAATCTCGTCGTGTAGGTAGAGGAAATGGGTACCTCCTAACAGTATAAATACAAAAAAAAAAAAAAAAGAAAGGTTTTACAAAATCTACCACAGATTAAGCTCTTTCCCGTCCGAGAAAGAGAGAGGTCTTAAGGGCACAGTAAATGGTTACTGCAGTAGTTAATATACGAGGAAGGAAACTGCGACTCATTATAATTTCTTGACTGCATTTCTTTTTTTTATGACTACGTACACGCGTTTCCTCGTAACAATACCAATGTATTATTATATTAACCGGCTTTCTTGAATTACTGTACCCTCTTGTGACGTTCCACATTCTGTCGAACGCGTTTTAATTCCGCGGAAATTCGGCTAATGATTTTCGCAGCAAAAAAAAAAAATAAAGACCGTCAACAACACCGCTCCGACTAGATTGCAATATTTTGTCTGTGAACTGTTCGAATTGTTTATGATGTGACTGCAGTTTTTCTAATAATATATTATAAAGAAAAACATTTGTACGACTTCGGCGACATATTTTGTTCTAATAAATTCCTCAATACACGACAATAATATTGTTATGATATATACGAATATAATATCTATTACTGAAAGTCTAATGCAAGTAATAAAAGCACGTCACCGTTTCAAGTAAATAAAATTAAAGTTCCGAACAAAAAGTGTCGGTAGGTGTATTAATTCTTAAAAATAAACAACGGTTAGGTTAGGTTAGTAGTTATATTCAACTTTCGTTTTTTACTAAAAATTTTAAAAAACGAAACACTTTAGGTGTAATTAATAAGTTGATTTATTTAAGTATAGTTTATTTTTAATTTACTTCAAGTATTCAATGCAACAAGTTAAATATAACATAAATTATTTAAATATTAAGTTGAAAGTATATTAAAATGTATTTATTATGTGTGTAAAGAACATAGACCAAGTGTGAAATTCAACCCTTTCTTATTCATTTAATAACAAACTAATTATAGACACTAAGCTGCCGCTATATTATTAAATAATATTATAATAATTTCATTTAAATTACTTAATTATGAAATACTCGCGTAATGCATGTTTTTAATGGACAACTGCAGTGTTTTAATAAATATTTTAAATACAGTGAAACCTGTGTATAACGGACAGTCACGGGACAAAAATAATTGTCCGTTATAGACAAGTGTCCGTTGTAGATAGGTTTCAGTGTTTTAAAAATAAAATTAATCTACAAACATAATACATATGTTTAATAAAAAATGAAAATTTTGTACGTATATTTTATTAATATTGTACATAATAAGTATTATTATAATCTTTATTATTATTACATATTATATATATAAATTATAAATTAAATTTTAATTATTATTCTTATATTATTATATTATACATGTAGTAACAGTTAGAATCTTTACAACGAATAATGTCCACCTTTTCTTTTAAATTCAAAGCTTTACGCGGTACGAGAGGTGGCATTGTTAAAAAAAATATATACAACTCTGACTGCAAACCGATAGAAACTGAATAAAAACGTTAGATTTACTTATGGTTATCATTTATACGTATGAAATTTATATCTGGATTTATTTCTGTTAAATTGTATGTATGTATTTCAACTTCATAAATGCAATAGTTACTCGCAATTAACACTATTGTAATTGACGATAATGTAATCGGTCGTAATCCGTGTTTTAAACTGTACCCGATTGCGTTCCGTATTAACGCTGTTTCGTAGTTTGTGCATGCATGTGACATATACATTTGGATTTGAACTAAGATTTTTGTCCGTTATGAAATCACCAAGATAAATATTTGTGTCCGTTATAGACGGGTCGAAATATATTGGAATACATATCTTTTTGCTGGGACCTGGTCATTTTGTCCGTTGAGAGAGGTGTCCGTTATATACAGGTGTCCATTAAGTCAGATTTCACTGTATATATTATTAAAATATTAGAAACTAATACAATTATCACCATTATATAAAATGGATGGGTGTATACGAGTATATAATTTTTTTTTATTTATAAAAATATATTTACAATCTATATACACATTAACACAATAAGTAAATAGATCGACAATTTAGTTTTTAGACGTGACAACGTAAGGGAAGAGAGCTTCCATCGACAGTTCTTCCATGAGTATATAGTTATAGTTTTTATTAATTATTTTTTTTTACAATATTATCGTATATTGTACATGTAAAAAAAAATTATTTTTTATTAAAAAACAATAACTACAAATTGCTTTGACTCTGAATTTTTTGGAAACGTAAAACACATTATGATGTTCTCAAGACGACGATGCGATTAATCGTAAAGATAATCGTGATATTTTTCGGTAGGCACACTTCTTTTTCAATAGTTCCAACGATATTATTTTCGCATTTCGATTATTCACAGGTTATATAACGCTTAATCTACGAATTCGGAGCAGTCCGCGAAACTTATCGGGAAACTCATACCTAAATTTATAGTGAGTTGTAGTACGCCATGTAATATTGCAAAATATTATTTGGCGTTAGAAAATATATGTACCTACGCGTGTCGATGAAAAACATTTCGAACGTGTTGAATGTTCAAAAATAATAAACGTTTCACATTCTGTCTATATTCAAAATCGAAGAAAATAAATTGATTTGTAAGTACCCGTTCGTACGCAACTATTCAAATTAGAATGTTATAATTTAAAAAAGAGATCCCTTGGTTTTAAATTCGTTTACAAAGTTTCCAGACATTTCGGAATACTTATGTCAGATTTGTTTTTGAACGCACCCTAATTGAATATGGTCTAATCATTTTTTTTTTATCGAAATTTTCATTTAAATCTTCTGGAAGTGTATTTCTATAGTCACTGCGTAACAAAGTGCTGTGGGAATTGCTTCTCGCTATGTCACTAGATGACTGAAACGTCTAAAACTATATATATATATATATATTAGATTAAATTCGTTACTTATTGTGTCGTGTTGACAGACAGTGAAAGCTACGACAGACATTAACTTTGAACTTGTTCAAAGTTTCCACGAGAAATATACGTCTTAGAAACCGTCAAATATTAAGAAATCTTCTGACAAATAACATAGACATATTAAGGCGTATTTATGTGACCTAATTTATTTGGATTTTTGTTAAATTCAAAACATTTAAAATTACTTTGTAATTATAAACACATACCTAATTTAACTATAAACCGAATGTTTTTTTTTTTTAATCCAACGTCTAATTTAATTACTGCCTTCACTTCTTAATTTGTTTTGTTTATCATAATATTTATTAATGACAATTTTTCGTGTACCACAATATAATTTTAAACTGTCCGATAATAAAACATTTGTAACATGATAACAATTAAACTTAATAAATTAATAAACAGCTGGTCACGAATTTCTGTCATTACAAGACCTTAGTAATATTTTAATATTATTAAACATTACAAAGGGGTTTTTTTTTTTTTTTTGGTAGAAAATCAATTACCATGTTTTCGGTTTCTAAACTTTGTATCTGTAAACAAAATGAATTTCGAATCCACATATTATATTAAAATATGAATAACTTGTGATTTATTTATTGACGCTAAAATATTATTTTAAAACATCTAAATATGTATAGGCACGTAGTCCGTTTATGTGCGGGAAATATTGACGACAAACACTTTTAATCGAAATACCTATTTAGAAATCATTTTCCATTATTGTTGTGTTAAACAGCTATT
The DNA here is from genome assembly GCA_014851325.1 of Pentalonia nigronervosa. Lineage (NCBI taxonomy): Eukaryota > Metazoa > Arthropoda > Insecta > Hemiptera > Aphididae > Pentalonia > Pentalonia nigronervosa. The sequence continues at coordinate 140,009 of JACXSJ010000483.1, read as the reverse complement.
GAGTATAGTAGTAGTTATTCTAATTATTTTTAACTTATTATAATTGTACATCGATTTTTGAATATAAAATCCACCATGCTCAGGGTGTGCCAAATATAATCTGATTAATTAGGCTATGTTGATTAGATTTTTTTTTAAATTGGTATACTTACATAATTGCATTACACATGAACGTATAATATATATATATATATATATATATATATATATACATTGAAATCCAATATATATTTAATAATGTGTAATTTATTTATGCAAATTTTTTCACGTTTTCGTTCGTAAATATTTATATAGTAAAGCACTTAGATCGCGAGCAATTATTTATTATTCGTAAATTGGGCAAAAGAGTTTGTTTTATTATTTTCTATTTGGTGCGGTAGCCTCGCAATATTATTTAAGTGTAAAAATAATAAAAAGTCCCTTTTCCGTCAAATTACCAACGCACCGTGGTTAATGTAAATATTGACAAGGCAACAGCACAGTTAGAGCCCATACTCTTATATACATAAACCTAACTATGACTCATATAATAAGTGTTATCGTTATAAATTTATATTTATGGAAATCGCGTTTAAATAGATATGCGTATTATATAATTTATAGTCATCTCCAAATTCGCAATAAATCGAAAATAGCAACGTAGAAAATACATTGTTTGCGGGACGGACCTTTTGATAAAAAAAACAATACCTGAATAAATGTTTGCAATGTGCAAAACAAAAAAAAACATCGCGCGATTTATTCGAATGATTAAATATCACTTTTTTTTATTATTATAAAATAAGCATTGAAGTGATATTGCATTACGGGGGGAAAAAAAATGTCTAAAATTAATGGGTATATTAAATTGTATTATTATTATTATTATTTATTAACAGTTTGAACCGTCGACGTTTCGAGTAATTTGTATTCATTTTGCCATTATTTTCAAAGAATAAAAACTGCGCCGTCGCTCGCCGAGAGGACGGACGAAAAAAGACGCGCAATAATATATTACAATATATTGTGTATCATTTGTTATACTTACCATATTATGATGACGTTCGCGGAGGACGGGTGACGTATTTTTTTATTTTATTTTTTTCACTCTCCGAGATAAAAATATATGCGTTTATGATTTATATTCTTAAGCGTTAGTACGCCGTCGTATACAGGTGAGAAAAAAATTATAACAGTACACTTTGTCAAACTGTATTGTAGTTTGGTTTTTTTTTCGCGGTGCGCACACTTTATACTAATAATAATAACTGTATAAAAGCGTATTATATATCGCGGTGTGTGTGTGTGTGAGTGTTGCTTATTTCCGTATAGGCTTTGGGTTTTTTTTTTCGCGCAGGAAAACCTTATGACGACGCGAGAGTAATACTAATTTTCGATTTTTCCTTAGTCTTTTGTTTTTATCTTAAACCGTTTATCGCGGGGGAAAAGACGAACTCGAGAATCACGCCTATAATTCTGCGAATAAAATGGAGATTTGGAGGGACAAGAGTAAAATAATAATTTGATTGACTTCAAAGAATGTCTCGTTTGGAAAATCTAATCAACCGTAGTGAACCAATAACACTCGTCGTCCTAACCCGCGACGAGTAATGTCTGCGAAGTAAGCCCCCTTTGATTCTTCAAAAGCAACTTACACGCGACGTCGTCTCGTGACTCCCGACTCCGAAGAAAACCGACTAATGCTGTAGAATTTGATTGAATGTCCAAGATCGACGTCTGTGCCCCACCCGCCGGCGGCACCACGGCGAAAAACGCGTATGCTTGGCCGATTAAATCGTATTGAAACGAGTGGTTTTTCGTTTTTTATATATTATATTTTTATTCCGTAATAATAATAAGTAGGTACCCCGTGACTTGGAAGGTAAGTAACTCGAGCTTCGTTATAATAATAATAATAATAATAATAATAATAACAACACCATTTCACCGAAAATATTATAACAATGATCAAACTGATATTAGTAAATATTACAATACTGGTCAGCTAACCACTAAAGTGTACATAATTACTATAAAAGTAACAGAATACTGTTATTACTAAACCTAAGAAATAAAGGTGAATATTAAACATTTTTAAAAGAGAAAAATATTAAAAATATATAGTATGTATAATTATGAACCGTTTACTTAGTATACGGTTATAATTGAAAGACGACAAATTCATTTTGAGCAAAGTACACATTTTACAAAATACAAACAATTTATTATAATACTGATTAAAATGACTTCTCATTCTGGAGATAATAATACCAATTGAACCTAATGCGTTATATCCATATGAAGAAGTCTCAATAATTTCTTTAAATTATATGAATGGACATAAACGTACATTTTTATAATATAATTTAGACCAAAAATCTATTAGCACTATGGTTTTACAATGGCTTTAGAATATGAATTTTAAAAGATGATTAATATTGTAGCGTTTAATTTATTAGCAGTATATATGTTGTAAGTACCCTTACTGTTACCCCATACAGGTAAACCATAACTAATAATTTATAATATTATATGAATAAGTGGTCATTTAATGAGCACTGATAGCAAGTGGCGTGGAAAGAGACCCCCCCCCCCTAAGGTGACTAAGAAGGATTTAGGATTTTTGGGAAATATTTAAATGCTTTCAATTTTTTGTAAATGTATAACGTAAGATGCAACCATGTATTTATATTCTAATTCGAACACGAATGCTGTTGCAAAAACCTGTTATATGTTATAATTCACTACCATCATAAGCATACCAAACGTATGGTGGATCTTAGTTAAGCCTGCCTATATATAACAAACTATCAGCACCCCCCCCCCCCCATAAAAAATCAAAATTCCTGGTTACGCCAATGACTATTGGTTAGTACCATATATTTATAATTTAATAAATCCATATATATAATATGAAAGTAATTTCATATTATCATCTGACGAACACGGTTTCTAGATTAAGGGCAGTACGAGAGAAGTTTTTTTTTTTTTAATTAGAAAATTTACAATCTGTATTACATGACACAATAAGTAAAATAAATAACTGATATAATACTATATACATAATAAAAATACACATGAGGCACATGATGAGGGAAATCATCCAGCAATGGTACCCTCTAGTACGAGAGAAGTTATGTTTTTTACTATGATAAAATTTTATAAAGCGAGTTGTACCTTTACGCCTATATTAATTGAAAATTGAATACTACTGATATAGTCTCAAAATATAAAAGTTTTTTTTTCCCCTAACTGATTAAAAACTAAAACGAAGCTCCAACTCCGGACAACTGTTGTTTAATATTCACACGTATGGCCGTAATTATTTTCAATACACTTTGTGTATCAAAATGAAATACAATTATTTTTCTTGGGTACTAGTTTTTAAACAAATGCGGGCAATGAAGTAGTAAATAATATAAATAATTTTTGATCCTGTAGGATATAAACACGAACGCTCGTAGAATACAAAAGTTTTAAGTAAAAATTATTGTAGCCCCTGCAGGTTAAATATTTTACGTTTTAGGCATGGAAACTTTTTTTAAGTATAAAGATGATTAACATTCAAATGAAAAAAAATAGATAAAATACATTTTCTTTGTAAAACTAAAAATGTAGTGTTCGCGAGATTTGAAGAACATAAGTATAATAAACTATAATAAGGATTTAAAGATAAATAGCTATACGTATAATAATATTATATTCTTTTTTACTCGAAAATTCGATTAAGATTAAACGAATTGGAAAAATCACTTTCAATAGAATTACAATAATATTCAAAGATTTTACTGTATAATATTTACACTTTGGTACTTTTGTTTTACCGTATAAATCATAATAATATGTATTTAATTAATGCCCCACATTACGGATTCACGGCAAATGGTATTTTTTTTTTTTTTATCATTTGGAAATCACCAAATATCTGTTTGAGCGGGTGGATACTTATATTAACATTTTCGAACGCCACCTACTAATCAATAAGGTACTTCGATGATATTAAAATTTTTTAATTATTAAGGAACTAAATTATTTGTCATCTGTTTAGATCGTAGATAGAAGTATAAAATGTATTATGATAAAGCAATATTATAGTCGTTCCCGTGGATAAAAACCTTAGATAGGTATCGTTAAGACTTGTAATATATTTTCATATCAATTTTGTTGATGGTGTTGTTGATGTTGTTGTGATGTTGTTAACCATTGTAGAGATAATTCATTGTTATTTACTTTTGAAGTTGTTTCTGTAAATGTGTAATACAAATAACTTTGAACGCATATTTAGTATTACTCGATTTAAACCAAATATAGATATTAGACATCTGATGTTTTATTATTTTTTTTTTAGTTCAACAAGACTATAATTAGTACAAACTTTTTATGAAAAAATTCAAGATGAGATTGTTTTTGTTTGACAAACAACTCGTAGTAACTCGAGCTACCCGTCTTCCCGTTAGATTTAAAATATAATTTTACTTTTAAAATTAATTGTAATTCGCGAAAAAACAATAATACACAATATTAAATTTACAAGATATGAAAACATATTTAAACTATTATATTAAATAATGATTTAACCACACAGTTACCGTTCACTGTTATAACTCTGTGGCTAAAATTGCATTGTAATAAAGGTAGCCAAGGTATAGAGGTATATACTTAGAATAAAATCGATAAGCGACCATCAACCGACGGTCGCATGTGTTTAAGGCTCTCGACGATATGTATAAATTAAAATATATATATTGAGTTATATTACATCGAGTTATTCGAAGTCTTATAAAACTTTACGACACACTCGAACATAGATAGGTACTGCAGGCTTTTGCGTCCAATCGACAGTCGTTATTGCTGACCATGATTATGGTACCTGACTTATAATTTCACCTACCATAACATTATTAACGCACAAATCTTTACTAAGTATTTAAAAATATTGCGATGACAATATTATCTAAAGACTCAGTCACTTTACCATTTTTAAATACTAAACAGCAGTAACAATAATCCTCATTGGATACCCTTTATGACGTATTTTAATAAAGAGCATCGCATATGTACACATTTTCATTTACATATTGTAATATAAAATCACATGCCATGTGCGCGTCATAAAAAAGTCGAGTAATTAAAATAATAATATCTCTCATTTTTGTTATACCATACGCGCATATTGCAGTTTGTTTTGTAGAGAAGAATATTTTGATTTGGAGATAAGCCTGCGCGTTGGGTTTATTGTATAAAGTAGGCCAACGCAACGAAGCATTTACCAAAATTAAAAAGCCGAACCGTAATCCCTTACAAAAAAAAAGTTAATAATGACCAAAGTGCGAATTCTAAGCCAACATGATGCAAGTCCTGATTTTTTTTTTGTTTACAGCGTAGAGTAAAACCTTAAAACACTTTTAAGACTTTACTAGTGCGAGTACAACAAATTACTATATTATATTTTTATTTATTACGGCCTTACCTATGATGTATGTGTGCCCCCTAAGTCCCAATGCTACTTGTACTAGGTGCGTTTTAATTACCGAGTACATGGTGTAATGTGCGCACGGAATAACTCCATAAATCATTGTTTTGCTGGTTTTTTTTTTTCGTTTTGATAGCAGTAGAAAACAGAATCAACAGTGTATAAAAACAAAAACCCCGCGGGATACGACACGCGCGCGCGAGTATACTCAAAATCGTATCACATAATATCATTATATTATTCGCATGATATTACCTATGCTGTTAATATTACGACTGATGTGCGTCACGCGTGTGCCAAAATAACATTTTTTGGCATTAGCAGCACGTTAATAATAACGGCGGTGGCGCGGTGACGAGAATAAACCACCCACACGCGGTCGGTACTGCACAATTCATCACCTCGGAAGCACATTATACATTTATACGATGTGTGTGTGTGTGTGTAAAATTATTATTGTTCTTTTTTCGCGGGATAATACACGTCCGCTGCGACCCGACCGTGTGTTATTTTTATTATTATTCCGCGTACCTCTATACCTATACATACATACGTATATTTTATGTAAGCACATCTACTACGTGTGTGTGTGTGTGTGTGTGTGCGGTGCTGCTGCTGTAGAGGAAAGAGAAGACGGCGAAAAGACGTGAAAAATTGTCATCAAAACGCGCGCTGAAGCGGAGAACGGCAAGCGAAATCCCCAGGTGATCCCAGAGTATATTAATGTCGCGTATGACCGGAATGTAGGTAAGTGTGTGTGTGTGTGTGTGTATGTGTGTGTGTGTGTGTGTGTGAGAGAGAGAGAGAGAGAGACAGAGACAGAGAGATTCTACGGGAGCAGCTAAACGTGACCCTCGCGACTAGTATTTAGTAAAAGGCTACACCTCGGCTTATTCACGGTAACGTTTATGTCGTGCCAAACGTAACATTTTTTTAACTCCACACACACACACACAAATGTATACGTGATATACCTAACCCCCGTTACACGCGCCTAGCCGCAGCCAACTATCACACTATTATAATATTATGCACGCGTACATCGTCCCCGCCCGCGATCGTCGTCGGGGTCCGCGCGTCCGTGTAAGCAGCACTATATCCATGTAATGTATATGCTTGTATACGTTACGAGCATAGTGTATTATACCGTTTACCGGGTAACACGAGTACCGTGATATGTGCGTAGGAACCGCCGCCGCAAAAGTCACTATATATAAATACATATTTAGCCGCACGCCGGTCACGTACAGGACCGTAAGCTCGCAACACGCGGTGCACTACAATCACGGCCCAGTGTGATCCGTGTGTGTGTGTGTGTGTTTGTATGGTATAGGTCGAAATCCCGGCCGTCATCCATCAAGACCCGTGCCGACCCGTTTATTATAGGACGGCTAATTAAAACAAAAACGGGAGCGCACACTGCTCTGCTCCTGCGGGTATACCATGTCCAACCGGCGAATCCTACTCCTCTTCATCCTACTCGTCCCACTCATCATCATCATCATCATCATCATCATCCTGCTGTGCCTGTTTATCCTGCAGAGGCGGCAGAATGCTCCTGTTCTTTCTCCGGATTCCCCGGAGTTGCAGCCGACGCCGCCGCTGTATCGCCTTTGCCGGGGCCTGGAGGTCGAGAAACGCTTGTGTGTCTAAGCGCTTTCGAGACTAGGTGTGCGAACAAACGAAACCCAGGAAACATATCATAAAAGACGAGAAAGGCGGCGGTATTGAAAATTAATTTTTTCACATATTTAAACAACTGAAAATACGCCGTGTGTATAATGTTTTATTTAATAATATATTCAACAAACGCTTAGTAAAATAACGCTAGTGTGGTGTGGAATAGAGAAAAAAATAGTTTTTGACACATGGTTTTACTTCAATAATAAACCTAGGTATTTTATTTTTTTGGAATCATTAATAATGTGTGATTTTTTTTATAATTTTTAAAGTTGTTTTATATTTCTCTGGAAGGTACTCAAATTACGTCTGATTATAATGCATAATATATTCTTAATTTTTAAATAAAATTGAAATGAATAATTTAGAAAATATTTGGTCCGTTGACCGCAAATCGTCAGGTCAAGAACAATAGCCGACTATACGTTGTCGAGTACCATTTTGGTAATGCTCTGAGTAAACCGTTTCAAACTAAACATTTCCCCTCGAAGTGTTCGTTAACCTAATTATAACGGATGCCAAATATATGTGGCCTTTAATACTCCGGCCAAAAAACAATGTACATTTTCAAATGGTACCTTTGAAATGAGTCGGTAATCTAAAGTTGTATACAACTTTATCTACAGATCACTCAATTTATACTCTAAGCGAATTTGCGCTCAGAACATTTCTGTCTATTTACACGTCTTAACTAAACTGTTTAATGTTTTTGATATTTGAAAAGTCTTTAAAAATATATACACATAATACGCAATAAGTCAACACTGCCCAAAGCACGAAATCGATTAAAATAGTCACTGGTAACACTATACTATATCGAGCCGCAATATCTATAAAATTAATCTCTCTTGCGATCTCTAATCGTTCGGCTGAAAAATGAAAAACGTACACTGTAGCGCCGGCGCAGTGTCGTTCAAAAACAATAATTTATTGTCACGTATTTTGTACCATCGATTGCATCGTAAAAGGTATCGATGATGACGCGTTGATGGAAATCGCAAAAAGTCAGACTAACGGTTCTGGTCGTATATACATAATATTATTATAGTGGTGTGCGGGCGTGGCAAATCAAATTCCCAAGCGAAAAAGTAAATCTTCTCTATGGACACGCTACGTGTATAAATTATATTATTTTTTCCCCGTCGATGTGCACACAGCACACATAACATTATGATATAATACAGTACCTGTAGTAGAATAATATGTATGTCGGTTTGTTTTATGCGCCGAACGTCGCGATTCGTCGTCGAGCTAGTGTATATAGAATAAAACGTATAGCCAAACGAAGAACAGGCCAAGTATACGTTTTTATATTAACTATACGCAACTATACGCGAATCGCGATCGTATCAGTGGCGACGCCTACAGCAGAGGCCTTACTAATTGAACAGTTGTAGAAGGTTTTCGATTCGTGGTCACGATATAAATACTGATGCACTGCAACATTATCAAAATCCGTTACCATCGCGCTTCCCGCGATTGCGGTCGTGGTCTCTTACAAAAATAAAAATGTATCGTCACTCGTCGAATAGATTATAATACTTAATTGTGCTATTGACGCCTCGCTGCTGTGTGGTTAATAAGAGCTAAACGCATTAGAGTACGGTGGACCGCCCTTGAAATTAATAACTGGACGAGGGACGACTTAGAAAAAATGTATTTATATGACTTCTCGTGATGTACGTATATATCGGCGACAAACCTCTTGTTTTATTATATTAAATATTACACATTCGCGACGACGACGTTTGTGCACGTATCAGCAGATGTGTGCGATATTAAATCAACGGGTCTTTTGTCTTCGGGGGCGGTTTTAAATTGCGTTTTTACCGTCGGGCAAATCAGCGGCAGACAAGTGGGCGGATTATTGCGTCTTTTGAGGCGGATGTGCTCCGGTTGCGCCGCGGCGGCGTATGGTTCTCGACGTCGGCCCTGTGGTCGGGCATATACGAGGCAAACGGGTGAAGGTTGCAGACGTCGGCGTGCAGGAAAGTCGGCCGTGGAGGTTAGGCGGTGGAGGTGGCAGGACACATACGTGCGGAGCAAAGTTTTTATTGTAACAAAGTTTTATTAGACAACTCGGCAGAGTACGGTCGAGAGGTTGAAGGTTTCGGGGGAGGGGAAGGGGTGGAGGAGAGGGTGGAAGAAAGATGAAACAGGAGACTGGCAGAGAAAGAGAAAACAAGAGCGATAGAGTGTGAGAGTGAACGTGGGAGAGAGAGAGAGCGTGTGCGACCGACAGACAAAAGGGAGGAAACCAAAGGATGGCAGTGATCGGTTGGGGGGGGATGACGGTCGGTGGAGTGGGAGGGAGGTATCTAAAAAGCTACGAGATTGACTGACTGCTATTGTAGTTAAGGCCATGCGTTAAGCGCGTATCTGGCGGAAACACGCCCGCACGCAGCATTAATTACTACCCGCTCGGCTAGCAAATCCCACCGATATATACTATTATACTATATATTAGGTACCCAGTTGTATATGATATATTGAGTGTGTTGTATAGGTTTACGCTCACACGCCTAACCTTAATACAGGATGGTTTGTTTCGATCAAAGCGATGAACGCCGGTCTGTTTATCGTATAATCATTTGAACTCGAGTAGGTACTAATCATTTTAAAACGGAGATCATAACGTCATATTTTATTATGAGTAACGTAGGTATCTACGCATTAACTCGTCGCGCGGTATAAAATATACAAATCGATAAACCGTTTGACCGATTTCAAACGTTTATACGGATGGTATATGGCGTGTTACAGTGCACGTGAGCAACGATCGACAATGGAAAATAGTCTCTGTGATATAAACGAAATACTGTAAATCACCTACCGAAATTAGACACGAATTAATCGTTTCTCGATAAACATTTGGAACTGCAATCGTGTAAGTACCCGTTTAAGCGATTTGAACGTTTGAGTGATTTTGCAATTACAAAAAAATTACAAGGATGAAAGGCGTCGCGGTAAATAAAAAATACTCCATTAAAAACAAAAATTATAGTTCATATTTAGTTTTACTTTTTTTTTTTTACATATTTTACTATATCATACAGTCGTTGTTTAAAAACTAGCTTATAGCTATATTTATTGTGTATTATAAGTTTAATCAAAAAAAAAAAAAAAGTGTTAAGTTTTTAATAATTATTTTGCCCGGACCAATAGCTGAAGAGATAACGTCTGAATTTTTTACGCAAAACTTCACAACATTTCGGAATTTGAGATTTTTTCAACACTGTTTGTTTAGTATTTCATTAATGCCCAGTCCATTGAAAACTCTTCTCGGTCATTACCGACCGTCGAGTTTGGAATTAAGAATTTTATAATTTTCGCATGAACTTTTATAAAATATCATATCATACAGACGACACCTATCATCGTATTCTCTCTGAACACGGGCCCCTTGCCTCCCCCCCACGACTATTAGTACGCAATTACAAGTAAATGGAATATTATAATATTATACGCATCTTCACACCTCAGTATTACCGGTGTGCGTTACCATTGTCGTAAATGTTTTGAGAAAATCGTTTTTTGCGAAAACGAACCGCACAGTCACAGCCAAGAAACACAAATGTATACACCACAAAAGACGATTATGTTTTTCGTTTGTTTGTTTTTTTTTTACATTTGTGCGAAAATAGTTATTTGGGAATTAAGTTTGAACGACATGGCATAAGAATAAAAGAATATATTATCTTTCTTCGTAACATTCTACGATGTCAAAAAAATAATATGACACACAAACGTAATGTTATATTTTCTTTTTATTTTTGGTTCCTTGACTGACTGTACTTTGGTTAAGTGGTTGTTTTTCGCGGGAAAACCTTTTATTCATACAATTTTATACTTACGCAACAAACGTCAATTTTACTAACATTGGACCACGTCTTGTCAGTTACCTACTTTTAACGGTACACTAATATATTGTTTCAGATTTAAAATGTTTATTCTTTTCATAATTTCATTAAAACTGCCTGCATAAAAAAAAACCTTTAAAAATCGTATGGCTACTAACAACATTTTGACGTTTTCCGTGTTGTTGCACGGCGATGCGTGTGTATCATACAAGTCACTTGTACGAACCTTGTCCACAAAACAATCTTTTAAAACGATTTATACGTGCACAACATACACATTGTTTATAGAGCATATGTACTGACTGAAAAGCTCGATTTCAGCGTTTATATTGTGTACGACGTTTTTTCAAATATCATTTTAACGACTTGGGTTACGTCGGATCAATATTATAGCATATCCTCCTCACACCTCCTCCTACTCTTTCTCCTCCTCGTCCTTCTCGTGCAGCGTATTCTATAATCGTTCGATACGCCATTCGAAAAATAATATCTTTCTAGTAACTGGAGGAAGACCATACGCGACGGCGGCGGTGAGTGTTTATGTTTCGTTGCTGCGAAAATACTTTTACATTGAATTCGAAGAATTTTTTACCCGTCTTTCACTAGATATAGCGGCTGTAATTCGACAACGGCAAGCGTTGCAAAATAAATTCGCATTATCTATCAGATAAAACAAGAACGTTACGAAATACACCTCAAACACCCGTTAATAAAATCTAAATTATTATTCAAAGTTATTCGTTTTCTCGAAAATATTTTAACTAAATCACTTAAAACATGAATACAATTTTAACTATATTACAACTTTTTAAAAGTCTTTAACTTAAAATATCGAGTGTGACTTTATTATAAATAAATCATACACCATTAAAATCTAAAAGCATTTGCCCGGTGACCTGAGTATTACATGAGATAATATTATTATTCATTGCTATATTTAAACTCAACGTATGCAAAATGTTTCAATGCTTCAAGGTTTGTGGTTTTCGAATTACAGCACCACAACTCTAACACGTCTCAAACAAAAATCCAAACACTCAACATCGTTTAAATTTTAAAACGTTAAGTGTCCCGATTAGCACTCAGTTTTGATTAATATTTTAATATGTTGAAAATTAAACGAAATGTGTAATTATAATTGTATTCGTGATTTTAAATTTTGGTGAGCGTGGGTAAGTTTTGAACAATATAGTTTGCGTTCTTTAATTTTTAACAATTATTTTAAAACATGAATAAAATTATACATTTTAAATTTTACAAGTTTGGAAAACTCACTCATCGAGCGTGCTAAATTTTCGGTTTCTAAACTTTTTTTTTAATAAGACGCAATAACCTATAATTCTATATCCAAATTAAAAACTAATTCGGCAGTTATATTTTGATACCTATTTTCTAATATTGGCTACTATAAATCTTTAATAAGTACACTAATATTTTTGATATTTTTGGATAGTATGAATTTACCTTGAACAGAACCGTTTTACAATTATTTGCTTATTCAGTTGTAGTATTAAAATATTTATATTAATAAGACTCTAGTAAAAATGTGTTTTTTTTTTTGTTTTGAATTATTACGAGTACTAAATATATTAAAGTTGAAAAATAAATAACAACATTCGTAATCATGTACTGCAAGTAACTAACGGACGGACGGACATAACGGGGATGCAAGGGATGTTACATACTATTTTATGCTACCTACTATGTTAAACACACGTCGTTTTATTTTCAGTCGTTTCTTATATTTTAGTTTTTTTTTTTTTTTAAAAAGAATTTCGTATTGATCATAACGCCCCATTGTTAAACCGAAGTGAAATTATTAATAAAAGTTAATTAAACCAACTAGAAGTACCTATGGTTATTATTTCAAGAATTTCCGAAAATTACAATGTAAAATGATTAAACAACACTCGAAAAAGGTTTTGATAAAATATAACCATTGTGCAGCGTTGTTCCGGCAAACTTATAAATCGTTTTAATGTTAAGCCTGACCTAAAACATTGCGCGCAAGTGCCTACGATCGCAACAGTCCCCATTTAATGCATAACCTTTTCCGTCCTGTCACCTGGCATAATTGAGATATGTAGTGCCTGCCTACTTTTTTTATTGGAGTCAATGTTTCTCGCGGTAATAAATTACACGGAATAACTCGTGTACCTATACGTTATTCCGAATAATACCTTACAAGGGGTTTCGTGCCACGCACGACAACAACGATAAAACGTGCGTTATCCGAATCCGTCGTCTGACCTGATCGGCACAATTGTACGATCTGCCGATACTAAAAAAATGCAATCTAATCGTTAAAAAAATGTCCGCACGCTTGGGTGTAATTCAATCGGCGGTGCGTTTTTTTGCAGGGATAATATCGGTTTGCGTGCAGCCCCGCTAATGCGAGATCGTAAAGAGTTCATAATGAAATCATATTATAATAAAAATCGCGAGGTGGCTCGTTATTCGACAGACACGTATAATTATAAACGACCGAATTAAGAAAACGAGAAGTATTCAACTCAAATAATTATTATGAATTAATCTGCTGCGGTGTTGTATTTGAATGTTATTTTCAACTTCTTATAACCCGCGCTCGGTGATATTTCCATTTGCCGTTTTACGAAATCCATAATAATATGGCGAATAAATTGTTTTCGCGTTAGTGTGTTCGGGATCAAAAAAGTTTAAATCTGAGGGAAAAAATTATAAATTAAAAACTGAAGGTAAAATAAAACTCTTCAAAACATCCGAGGAAAATAAAAATAAAATTTAAATATTTTAAATGTATGATTTTATTATTTTTTTCTTTTTTTTTTTTGCATTAACATAGAGCATCTTTTTTCTATCAATACTTCTGAATCATTAATTTTGATAACTATAAAGAGAAAATTAAATTAAGAACTCTTATGAATATTGAAATCTTATTGAGATGTACTTTTTTTATTTAAATGTAGGTTTATCGTATTACAATGTCAAAATCAATAAATAATAATATTTTTATTTTAAAAACAAAATAACTACATAGAATTAGTATATATTTATTTAAGGTCATAAAATGTCATAACGAATTACATGAATTTAATTGATGTATTATACCCATATTATATGTTGTCAAAATTAATATTTTTCATTAAAATGTATTAAACATGATATCAGGTTGACCAACTCAAAGTTGCTGAGAACTTTTTTTTTAATCTACAAAATACTATTATAAATCTGATAAAAAATGATTTTTTTTTTTAATCTGATTATTATCTAAATCATTTGGTATATCTTGTAGAGAGTCGTTTTGTTTTAGGTGGCTAAATAATAGTGTTTACAACTCGACTAGGTAGAAAATGATGTTACAATGAAATGTTTTTTTTTTTTATAACTACCATTACATTTCACATAGATAATTCTAAAACGCAATTCAGACATTGTCGTACAGTATTCATTCGGTTTTAAATATTAAAAACTAAAAAGCCACTTGAGGCGCAGTGACATTCACAATAATTACATACGCATGCAGTGGTGATATCCGTTATCCAGTGACATTGGGTCTATTACTCTGTAATATACAATCATAATTCATAATATTTATGTATATTTAACTCTTGCTGTATATAATATCCGCTCTGGTAAATATTCAATAAGCTTTGAGATTACCGCTGTACGCTATCAACGTAATTTGCTTTCCGCACAGATGAAATGCCTCGTGCCACTCTGATTTGTGGTACGTTACTACATTAACTTCAGACACAACACAATACGGGCACAATGACGTTCTAAATTAAACGCAAAATGTTCGTTTCGGTTTATTATATCATTATGCCGTTTTTTACGATATCATAACATTGTGTGTGTATGACGATTGTAATTATTTCGTGAATTTTACCGTCGTTTATTAACCGCTGTGTTGGTCAATAATTTTTCAATATACCGAAATCAAACTAGTTGGCTGGCTATGAACAATTTTCAGACTACACGCACCACCAAATGCAAAATAATAACAATATTGTGTCAGAAGATAATTCGACAATTATTTTAAAATATGATTCACTGCACTTGTAAGTTTCGTGTATTTATGCGGTCGGAGTATAAATCGGTATGGATGTGGATTATTATTCCATCAAGACACAAGTTGAAAATATACTATTTATTTCATTTCAGCTGATGTACAAAAAAACAAATACCTACACAAAAATTTAAAATCTGGATTTCACTGTACATTTTATATTTGGACAAAAAGTAGATCCTTGTATTTTCAAAAATGTTAGACCATATTATTGTCGTTTTCGAGTATCTACAAAAACCTATATTTTGGATGAATACGTTCAAATAAAATACACTTTGCTTTTGAAAATATGTTTTTTACTATCACTGTACTAGCGCATATATATTACATCGAAAACACTTGCCTGCTATAAAATAAAATAAAAAGAGAACAAAACGAGTACCATTGAGAAACGAATATCGTCTAACTAGAGAGAGGAATCGGATACAAAAACGATACTAAGTGCCACTCACTTATTGCTCGTAAAATCAGTAGAAGCTGAACAAAAATTATTCACAAAATATTAACAAGGCTGTAATTCTATAAAAATTTTATAACATAATTTTAAAACTAAAAAATGTATGTATGTCATACTTTTAATAATTTAAATATAGTAATTCTTTCAAGATTCATTTTAGAACAATATATAAAACTTGACTAGGTACATACAACTGTTAGAACAAATTAATAGCGGTATTATTATGTATGAAATAGGTAATGATTTTAAAAATTATTTATAATTTCTTATTAGCCTAATATTATAATATTGTTATAAAAAACCAAAGAAATGTGTAAAATAATTTTATATTTTTTCAGAAAATAAAAAATAATAATGATTTCAACAAAATGCTATTTTTTAATGACTTTTAATTAATCTATACAAAATATTTTAGTTCAAATTATAATTTCATTTAAAAATGTTGGTTACCAAAAAATTATTAAATTATTTCTCATTATTAAGTATTTAAGTGTGACCTCATTTCCAGTGTACTTAATTTTGTTTCTAAAATATGGTTAATAAAAATACGTTATTTGATCATTATTTTTTATTTGAACAGAAAAAAAGGTTTTTAATTACCTACTTTAACTTATCCATTTGAATACAATTATCATAAATAGGTATATACGTAAATGTTCAGAATAACAGAAAAAAAGTTTTGTCAAAAAAAGAGACAGAGTTAACATTATTAAAACAATAGAACTTTTAAAATGTGCACACAGTCACATTAAATATTCATTTTATGCATATAGTTTTTGACCATAAACAATTTATTTTAATAAGTTAAGTTTAAGGATGTGTTTTGACATTTACATTATCAAAAACAAAGTAGCGAGTACCTATTCTCACAGTAGTCGTCATAAATATTATTAAATGTCAAAATGCGAAATGAGTTATATAACTGGTACAGGACATAATTTAAAATACACCCCAGCGTTCGTACGTTGCACTATCATTTTTTAACAAAATATATTAAATGTGCATAAATAATAATATTATATACACATGGACAATACTGAAATTTTTATAATAAATAGTTACTACACGATTTTATCACTGTTCTCATTTTATTCTTTTCTGATGTTATGCTTAATTCAAATCATATTACACTAATGCTTTTTTTCTGACCGCTCGGGAGATTCAATCACAACTTATAAATGTTTTCTTTTTCCGTCCAACTAAGCCGATTACGTTCTACTTAGGAGTACCCAAGTAGATAAATGATTTCAATAACTAGAGTTCAGCTTTAAAAAATCCGCTGGAGTGGTGATTAAGTCACTGCGATTTTCGGTGTAATGGGCCAATAATACAATATTTGATGTACAGAAATATTTATCCAATAGATAGGTAGTACAATTCATCTATAATTTGTCTTTATAATAAAATAGCATATAAATGTCGATTAGATTATAGTAACGTTAATAGCCAAGTCACATAAAAACTAAATAAGGCTAAAAACAATACTTAATAATTAAGTGCGAAACAATTTTGAAATATTTTTTGCAAAAAAATCTAGAATCCTGACATATTCATCCATAAAGCATTTATTTTTATACATTTTGAAAATTTCTAAAGGTATTTATTTATTTATCAAACAGTTTATTTTGATACATTTTAACTGAATAGGTATATTATGTTTTATAATTTTCAAACCACGAATAAAAGATTTTATCAATTTGTGTTGAAGCATAAATTATATCCGTATAGTTTTTTCGCGATTTTTAATATCGATTATTTTTTTTTAA
The DNA here is from genome assembly GCA_014851325.1 of Pentalonia nigronervosa. Lineage (NCBI taxonomy): Eukaryota > Metazoa > Arthropoda > Insecta > Hemiptera > Aphididae > Pentalonia > Pentalonia nigronervosa. The sequence goes on along the minus strand of JACXSJ010000483.1, from coordinate 122,743 downwards.
TTAAATAAAAAACGAGATATGCGTTCCATACTTAACCGTAAAATATGTATTATTCTTAATATACGCAGGCTAAAAAAACAGCATATCCCTATATTATACTTCTTCTTCTTTTTTTAGCTTAACGGTCCCTGTAGGACCTGAGCTGGCATAAGCAATTCTCTTCATCTTTCCCTGTTCAATGCCAGGTCAACTAACACATTTCTTTCCAACATTTTGATATCTTTCTCTACCGCATATTTCCATCTCGTTCGTGGTCTGTCGTCTATTGGTCTTTTCTTATACATGGTCATCGTTAGTACTTTCTTATGATATCATTATCAACTCTCCATACATGCCCAAACCATTCCATTCTCTTATTTTTTATAAATGATAAAATATTTGGTTTTTCATATAATCTGTATGGGTCGTCATTTTTCCTTCTTTCGAATGTTTTTAACTTTGTATTGTATATTGGGCCAAAAATGCTTCTAAGTACTTTTCTTTCAAATATTGCCAATCTGTTGTTATTACCTTTTGTTGAAGACCATGTTTCACATTCATATGTAATTATTAGTCTCAGATAGCTTGTATAGAGCAAATTTTTTGACTTTCTTGATTGTAATTTAGACTTAAGTAGCTTACTTATATTATGATAGCACCGGTTTCCACTAGCTATTCCTTCATTTATTTCTCGATGCATATCATTTTTACTATTTATGTTCAATTTTTACTATTTACTTTATTTACTTATTTACTCCTAGGTATTTGAAAATTTTCACTTTTTTAAAGGTTAAATTATCTACTTGTAAGTTGGTCTAATTTTCGTTGCTCCTAGAGAGAATCATAATTTAGTCTTCTCCTGATTTGCACACAGCCCCATTTTTTTACTAGCTTCCAACAATTCAAATACAATTTGTATAATTTCTTGTCTGGTGTCACCTAATATGACTATGTCGTCTGCATACGCTAATATTGATTCTTTACCATCTATCTCCATTTTTTTATTTGGCTTAATTCTCTTATGACTTTCTCTAAACTTGTGTTAAATAATGTCGGGAACAGGGCATCGCCTTAATTTTATATTTCCTTCTTCAGACTATCTAACCTTTTGTAGAGCTAATATAGTAATATTGTAATTTTAAATAGCGTTCAACGTACACTGTAACGCACCCGCTTTATTTAAAATTCTGATATTTCAAGTCCCAAATTTGATACAGTTTTTCGATACCAGTCTTTGTTTAATTCTCTTCCAAATCCAAGGCTTGTTTTATGGTTTCTTAACATTTGGTTTGTCTTCCGATATAGGGTATTAGCCCTACTATCAACCTCCCTTACCTAGGGAGGAGAAGAGCTCGAGGCCCCGGGTTTGCCATACTCGTAACACATAAAGTATTTCCTCTAAGGGTCTCTACATCAAACTTCTAAGTAATTTAAAATATTTTAAAATAATTTATATAGTAGTGTAGAATATACAGGAAACCTTTCTTAAAACGAATTTTCTATTCGATGAAATATTTCTGAGAACTTCTATTAAATTAAAACCAAATTTATTTAATTCTATTTAACAAATTTCTTTATATTACGAATTTCTCATGTTGTCCGTTATGACTTCATAGTATGGAAGTTTTAATAAATATATTTAATTTTATGTTTTAATTTATTTACTCGAATGGGGGAGCATCTTTATAATTGGAGATGACCTTTGGGTAAATCAACTGTAAAAAGATTTTAATTCTGCACAAAAGAAAAATGTACCAACTTTTTGTATAGTACCAATTTGTAGTAATTCAATAAGAATATATAAAAAAATGAGTTCCTCCCTTCCCCTCCCTTATCAAAACAGGTGAAATACGCTCATAATTTGTATAATATTATTTGAATACGTCTTACAATTTGTACATATCCAGATAATTGATTTTTTTTTTTCAAATCATTTTATTTTACATTTTGATACTTATATGGTTATAGGTAATCGCTATTTTACGGAAAACAAATGCCTATAAAATATCGATTTGTAAGCCAATATATTGTCTGAGCATCGACGCAAATCCTAAAATATGGTTATAATGGCGCGTGTGTGTTAGTTTCACTTAGAACGATGTTTTACCATTAGACGATCAATAATTAAGATAATATATTATAACAATATATAACGCTTGGGATAATTAATTTAAATTATGATTGTCATGAAAGGTCTCCGACGCCTATCTATGTTGTATTATATTATAATTAGATATTTGAACTTACAACAGGTACGCGCGCGTTACATTACCTACCTATCTAATAGTATATTATTTTATAGCGATGTGCCGTTGTATGATGTTAACGAAAAACGGCTAATGAAAACAAGCATACAATATGGATATTATTGTATATTTCGTTTGCGTAGCGTCGGCGCACTCGTTTATTCGAAATGCTTATAACTGTGAGAACTCGCACGCGCGATGAGATCGTATATGAGTACGAGAGCTGAATAGTAGGTACGAGTCGAATGATATGGCATATGCATTATAATTATCATACTATGACACATAATTTATGATAACAAATAAATAATATTAATAATATAAACGCGTTAGCGCATGACACGCGGTTCGTGGCCACACACGGCTGCGTGCGGGGGCAAGTAGGTACGAGAAAAGGTCGTCGGCGAAAATAAAAAAAAAAAAAAAATAGAAGACCGGTAGTAAATTGTCTAATGCGATTTTAAGGCTTGACGAAAAAACAAAAATAAAAGAGAGAGAGTAAAAAAGTTACGAATCCGAAAAAAGTTTCTCGCCGTGCATGACACGTACGCGCCGAGCGTTCGCTATCGTATAATTTGGGCTTTACGAATCCGCTCGCGAACTATTCAATATAATATATATATAGTATGTATGCATGTGTGTATCGCTAGCCGTCGTCGGGCCGCAAGACGATAATAATGGCTGAAACGCGTTATCACCCCGCGCATTTGATACGGTTTTATCTCGCTTTCTTCGTTTTGTTCTCCTCCTCCTCGTCAAACGGTCGTCGGCTGAACGGATCGAACGCGACGGCGTGTTTCTCGTCGCGCACCGCGTCCAAAAATTTTGAAATCCCTAGCCGGCGATGGGCGTCAAACTCGCGCACTGCACCCGCGCACGCGGCGACGACGACGACGACCAACCGTATAACGCTTACCGCGGCTAAATCGATCTTCGACCGTGGTAGCAGTGGGCATAGGTTGTCGCCACCGATAATATATTATTGCATAACACGACTAGATGGCCGCCGACTTCATGGCGTGTACAACGGCGCCGCAATGTAATGTTTTCGGGCCCGATAAATGGCCGACTTTCCCTATCGAAGAGCACCGAGTTTTTACAATTTCGTCGCTTCGATAAGGTTCAAATAGTAGCGATGTATAAAATCACATTTATTTATTTATTACGGCCATTGTCGTATATTTTTATTATTATTATTATTATTAATACGGCTTCGACAATAAAGTCATTAGCCGGAAAAAAAAACTAATTTACATTGCATTAATATTATGTATACGCATTCGTCGTAATGATCACAATTTAAAGAATGAAAAGTAATTATAGTGACAATGTAATTTGTGGAGTATTTAAATTCGGTTGTACAATTTGCTTTTTTTCTAAGAAAATACATTAATAAATTTAAATTTTTCACAGGTACAATATCTTCTAGGTTCGTTGGCTGTAAAAAGATTTTCCTCTCTTCGGTTGAGCATAGTGAGCATTCGAGGAGGAAGCGTTTTATAGATATTGGAGATATGTTGCAGAATTCGCATGTGGATTCCGGTTCTATTTTCATTAAGTGTACATAAGTGATATTTGTGTGGCCGATTGTCATATTATCACGAACAAATCGTAAACACGAACCTCTTTGATTAGTACAGTCGGCCATTTTACCGACTTCGTGTGTGCGCGCAACGGTTCCCAAACTTTCCACACGTTTCGCCATCGCCGGTGGATATTCGAAAACAAGCGCATGATTCGGATAATCCAGATTTTCGGGCGCGCTTATGTTTTTTTTTTTTTTTTCGTTAGCCAAATATTGTTTTACATAAAATTATGTTACTGTCGAATGCCAAAACGCGAATGAAACGAGTCACTCATACTCGGCGGAATAGACACTTGTTATAATATTATATCGAAATGTGCACAGCTCCAAATATTTAAAATGTCGCTAGATCCAAATTTCTATTCCGGTATTCCATTAAACAAAATCCTTTTGTTTTATTCAAATTAGGCAGGCACCAGGCGGGTACTTGTGCGGCTGTCCAAAAATCTTATGAAACGAAGTCGGTGATCGGACGTTCTTCCGCGTTTTCGAATCATTCGTCCCGAATGATTTTAAAAAAAAAAATATTTCGTCCGAGTACGCATTACGCGGAGTATTCATCACACCGTAATAATATTTTATGAACTAGGTATTCAATAACGAAAACATGACCCTCGATCCGAGCGTTGTGCGTCGGACACGACGATGTGTGGTGGTCTAAATGGAAACATGAATAGGCCAACCGCGTACAGGAAATGTATCGTTAACGCATACGGAATGAGCACCGTTTCCACCGCCATGATATATCGGTCGACACGATATTATTATCTATTCGGCGGTGTTTGCGTGCGCGTCCTTCGTCTTCTGCGACGTATTTCGTTCTTCGGTCCGCGGTGCAACAATTTTCGTAGTTCGACGATGATATCAAAATATAATATTACGAGCGTTGCACGTCATAATATCGTATCTCGTTACGACACTGTTATAGGCGAACAATAATATAATATATTTTCCGAACGGCCGCGTACGAAAACCGATAACAAAAAAAAAAAAAAACAATAGTAATTTTTGCGATTGCGCTTGCATCGTCGGATCGCGATTTTAGTATATATTATTTTTTATTTTCAACAATATTATCCCGTAACGTATATAACACCGTATTATATGCGGAGTGTCATGACATTATCTCCGTCTTCATCGTCGTCGTCGGACCGCCGTGGCCTCGGTAGTGGCCGCCGGAAGTGACGTCCGGAAGATCGCTCGAACATGGACGATAGTAATATTGCCGTTGTACCGGCCGTCGCCCGCCGTCACCACCGCCGTCGTGTCATCGACTACGCAGGTGAGTGTCGCGAGCGCGTAACCCGAAAATGTCGGCAGAAAATTATTCGTCGTCGAAAAATTGTTTTATTCCGTTTCGGAGGGGAAAAATTCAACGAAAACGCACCGACGTCTTGCGCTGGAAAAAAAAACCCGGAAAATGCGGCGTGATAGATGTACCTACTTGTAGTAATAATATTGTTATTGTAATATAAGTAGGACCGACGACAGACAGGCTGCGCGTCCCGCGACAATCCGTCAACGATAAATCTATCAAAAGACGATCCGGACGACATCATATATGACTCGAGGACGGGTTTTTATTTCTTTTAAGTTATCTCCCGAACGAACAAACGATTTTCTATGTAATTCGAAGCACTTCTTCAGTTTGAATGTGGAAACCAATTTTTTATTTTTAAATATATATCGCGTTTTTACTACGCCTATTTAACGGCACCGTGGCGGTGATTTTTTAGATTTTAGATTTCTTCGACGAGATTTTTGAATAGTTAATGCACAAATATCGACGATAAAATTAATTTTATCGTCGTTTGTAAACAGAACTCAAATTTTTGTGAATCCCATATATTTTTGGATTTTTGTCAGTAATGCTTACGAATCGTAAGTTGCATAGTTAGATAGTTTTAAACTAATGACGACAATTTTTTTTTTTTGCATATTGTCAAAATCTGATGTTTATTGCTTATTGAAACGATATTAAATAAATTATAAACTGAATTCAAAATTTAATTAAAGTAAAAATAATATTTTGTCGAGTAGAAAGTTCTAATATTATGTTTTGTTGACTACAAACCTAGGTAAAATATAAGAATATAAATTAAAACTTTTTAAGCGTTTAAAATAGTGTTGAACGTAGTTACGTAGAAATAATGGAGCTTATCCCTTATTATAGCCACGATAATAATCATATTTTTTTCAAAATAATATGTTATACCATCCTAAGTAAACGACAAAATTATTTTAGTGTTTGTGCTTCAAAAAAAAAAATAAAAAGTAAAAAATAAAAAAACTAAAAAATAATTGAGTAAATTAGTGTCTTGCCGTAAAAAAAAAAAAAGTATAATATTTCATACACTTTTTTTTACACGCCCACAGTGTCTAGTCGTGACCTTTGCGCTTTGTTTTCGACAGTAAAATATGCCTTTGTCAATAATAAATTATTCATAAAGCGTCACGGAGACGACTTTAAAACCGTGTTTATCGATTATTTACACGATTTTCGGTAAAGTCGTCAGACCCTCTGGATAACACGGGACACGTTAAACTATGTTTATCTGTTTATTTGTTTTATTTTTTTTATCCGCGCGACTCGAATGTTTAAAGTCTGCGCGCAGAAGGCACATTCACGAAGCACATATCCGCGAAATATCCATTGACATTTCGCATAATTTTCTTTGTTTTTCCATAAGTATTCTTAGTCCACCGGCAGTGACTGCAGTGCGCGCGCCTCGCGATAGTAATCGAAACACGCGGTATCGAATTCTCTTAAGAATATAATATTATAATAATATTTGAAGTCCTTATCGTTAACTCGTTTATTCACTCGTTCGTATCTCCGCAGTACCTACCGCTGTGTAAGTTCCATTATTCGTTTTTATAAAAACATAAAAAAAAAAACGCTATTCGTTTTTTCGTCTTTTGTTGTGGTGCACGAAAATAGCAATGATAATAACGCACACGCGGTTAGAAAATTAAAAGGAAAACCGTCAGATTTGGAATTACGTACGTATTGTTAAACTTTGTAGTAAGCTCCCCCACCAATCTGAATCAATAAAATTTGGTTTTTTAATTGATTTGTTTTTTCATGTTCTAAATTATTCGAAAATGCCAGAGTATACAGTTTGAAGATTTAAGACATTCTTAGCGCCCTCGACGTTTAAAACTGTACCCTTGTTAAATGTAATTACTATGGTTTTATTGCGGACAATTTAGATAAGGAAGAATAATAAAAGTAACGAAAACGAAAAGGTTGTAATGAATATATTATAATGTAAGATTAGACAGAATTATGAATATTATAAATTATAAAATGCATAGAATCATATTATGCAGGTGAACCATTTATTTTAGGTAATTTATAAGTGAAACATAACTTTTGGAAATTTTAGAACTTGGTAGAGATAGTAAAATTTCCTACTATACTTATATATAAATTAACGCAAGAAGAAAACTTGCTAATTTAATATATTTTATTAATTGATGTTGGCAGAATATGAGAAGGGAAAATATCCGATATAATTAAGCACAAAGAAGCAAACCATCGTATAGTTTTTGTATACTTAAGATAATAATTTCTCAGTAAAAAAAGTGTCAAATTTAGAGACCGATAAAACGAACACTCGGCTGAATAATAACTATGCATTTTATGGAAATAAAAAATAACAGAGGAGAAAAAAGATCCGTTTTACAAGTTAGTGTGTGCTCTCTTCTTAGACTTCTAAAAATAGAAGCGATTTCTCCGTATGAATTCTACACCATATGTTTAGATTAAGGAAAGACATAAAACTGTATTTTTTCCGCTAGTTTTCGTCCGACTGTAAAATGCGAAATGTAGTTTTAAATTTATTAGATTTTTTTTCTAAAAAATAGTAAGGTATAAATTACAAAAAAAAAACGATTCCTTACACTTTTTATTCCTTCCTATATTCATGACAAAAAAATAATATTACATTTCAAAATCTTCTCTGGTTTAATAAGTGACAGAATTGCCCACTGTTCTCTATCACATATTGCAGGAAAATAATATTGTCTAGGCCATAAAATAAGTAAATTATCGGTTATTTCTGAAACACTTTGATTAAATTATTATTTATTTATTTATTTATTTATTTTTTTTTTTTGTAGATACATTCAACAAATGATTAACCACACATTAGTTAACATATATTTAACGAATAAAAATATATTATATTTTATACCTATAATGTCAACAAATTTATTGATTTACTGATTTATTAATTTAATTTAAATGTCAAACGTCTCAATATAGAACACAATAATATGTGATAGCTGTAATAATATAAGTGACTTGACCAAGAATTTGTTAGGGTGGGGGGGAGCAGTCCAACAGGTAAGTTTTCAATAATTACTATTTTTTATTTGGTCTCCTCGTACAATTTTAAAAGTTTAATTGAATTCATAATCAATATATAACTTATAAATATATTATATGTGGGCGCAATATTATAAAGTTAGCAAATGTGTGTATTAAGTGTTAACTTATTTAGTGAGTAGAATATTTGACCAGTATTTAAAAAATTGTTGTTCAATTATTAAGTGGATGCTTACTTGTTACTTATATTTGAATAACAAAATTATTGTTAAAATTATCTTTTGTAACACTGATTATTGATAATTTATGCTGGGGCCTATGTGATAAGTATTCCAATTTTAATTACTTATATATTTGTTTGTTTAGAAAACGTTGTACCCCACACGTACTATAATTGTCTCCAACTTACTGATACAAAGTTCACTAAATTTTACGTTCATTTTATTTCATTTTACTCTGTTGTTGTTAATATTAAAGTGGCCTGTTATCAAGTTTAAATTTAAAAACATTATTTACCAAGTACTACGTATGTTTTTTTTTATTATATTTTAATTGTAAAGTATGTTATGACTTTATGAGCATTATAAAAATGTAAATTTATATTATTATATAGGTGTTATTATTTTAATACCTATATTTTATATTTTTTATTTGACTAAATTTTAATTGGGATATGAAAACATTTTTTAACGTTAAAATCTCGATATAGTGACGTCAAAACCTCTCCCTGGGTACGCCCCTGGAACCTATACATTTTAAATTATAGACATCAAATAATAACATTATGATTAAATTGTTTTAAAATGTAAATATTATAAACATGTTGATACCCATGCAATATGACTGAATATATTTATTCAAATATTATCACTGTACCTAAGTATAATGTTTAAGTAGATATGTATCTGGGAAAAAAAACAACAGGGACTATCTCTGTATTCGAAGTAGGTACGTAGGTAATGAAATATTCATTTGACTATAAAAATGAACGCGAACACCATAATTATATAATAAATGATATTATAGATACGAATTTCGTTGTACAAATACATAAAAAAAAAAATAACGGAAAAAAAGAGTTTGAAGGCGTGAACGGAGTGTAAAATTCTATTGCACTCTACCATGTCAAAATGTATTAAAAAATATTTTTCATTTATATCAAATGAAATATGACACCATCATGTTATATAAAAAAAAATATATTCTTTTTTAAAAACGAAAACCATTATTTCGTCTTATATTCATTATAATAATTAGATTTAATACATTTTTTACGATCAACCAATTAGTTTAGTTCGTAAATATGAAGCGTTATAAAAGATAATTAGGTACTATAACAATATAACACAAACATTTAGTCAAAAACGGGTTTAAAATTAATTATAAAGTAAGAGCTCAAAAATAATTGCAAAATATGTATTATAAAAAATATATTACTTTTTTCCTTATTGATCATTAATAAATTTGGATTCTGTAACTGAGCCATTAGTACTAAATAATTATAACATTAAAAAAATTATATTCTTATGATATAAACCTATTACAACATAAAACAAATTTGAAGTATAGTAACATATTATTTACAATAAGATTTATTTTTTGTTAGGCATCGTAATTTAGTGGTGGAATAATGATATTAATTTAATTATTAAATAATTTATTGATATTTATATAATTTTTCCAGTAAAATAATATTAACTACCAATATCTAACTGTTTTTAAGAAATATTTTACTCATAATACCTTTTGATCACCAATACAAATAACGTATTTGAAATGACATTGATTTTCATATAAGATATCCCATATCTATAATATCGATGTGTTATCGTTGTTTAAAAACGATAATATAGTTTTAAATTTATTGTTGTTGTAATATAATATTACATGTACGACTGGTATATTTTAATATTATATATATATTATACATATTCGTATAGTTATAAAATTATATATTAAATAAACACGTGTTTCGTCTAACCTGCGCAGTCATACATTGAATAGTTAATCAAAACTTGAGCGTTCGACAATATTCAACGTTCGGGTTTTCGCATCGCATATAAACATCCATAGTATTTATACTATATACACATGTGTATTAATATAATATTATTAATGTTACAATATTAGTATAACGATATAATGTGCTGCTGCGATTGAATTAATGTACGAAATTCCGCACGAATTCGATTTGCGACGTTTAATATTAACATTCGTATAGCGAACGCCATTCACGTGTGATTTGAATATTGCTGCATGTGATGTGTAACTTACGAAACCCTCTCCTTGCCCACTCTCGACAATGCATTAGAGTGAAATTAATTTATGACATTTAAAACAATACGCGGACTGCAGTTATGACTCTGTAGTATAGGCAGAGGCGTGTTCCAGAGAGTAGGCCTGGCAGGACCTTAGTAGATCCTGATATTGAACCCTTAAATATACCCAAAATGTATTTGTTTACGATGCAAATTGTTTTTATAGCCAGACCTGTCCTGAATTTTGATCCTACAGGACACGCATCTGAGTATAGGTGCCCACTGCTTCGTCTTCCAACCGGAGTCGTTCGGGCGTCGACTCTGCTCACAAAACGCATTAACATTACGTACATGTTGGTGTGCGATAAATTTATAACAATACAATGATAATAATGTTCACAATTATTCTATTATTGCCCTCCGGCACGTGCACGATTGACTGCGGTTTTAGCGTCGGATTCGATTGTATACGTTTCGACTTAATTTTTCGGTAAACGAAAACTCAGCAGAGAATGACGCTGTTGTACGCGACCGAACGGAAAACTACAATAACATCTGATTGCTGGTTCGTCTTTATTGTTTCAAGTCGTTTGTGGTAGCAACATTACACGCGGACAAACGTCCAATATTGTCCGAGCGGCAGTAATATTGTTAAGCCGAATCGCGCGAAAAGACATTTCGCTCTTGTTTTTATTATACCAATAAATAGGTAGGTACATAAATATATATATATTGCTTGTATTTCACTTTCTAATCTAATATAATGGTTGCACGGAAAAAAGTTTAGTTGGTCTATCAAACATTTAAATAATATGGCTCGAATGGAAAATCAAAGTTTTCAACAAAAAAAAAAGCGGTGCCTCCGTTAAGAAAATTGAATACATTTGTTCACGTCTTGTTTTAGCTATTATCTTCGCAGCTCCATCTTATATTATTGCTATACACGCACGACGGGGGCTGAACCAGTGTTGGGTTTGTGGGAAAGGGTCGGCCATCCATATTTTTTCTCCACGCCGTGTGACCCTTATTCAGACAACTAACTTCGCGAGACTGTTTGTACAATAAATATTATGTATACAATAATAATCACCTAAAGATCTAACACAGGCCTCTCTCGAATCTTAAGAATACCTATAATATATAGAAAGATAATTATAAATATTATAAAACAGAGCGCACTAATACCGTTGTTTATTATGTTTTGGTAGTAAACATATTATCGTGGATTTTAAATCCGTAGTCAACGGCTTTAAATAAAAGAAGCTATTTTTCACAGTGATCACTATTTTGCAGCAGCAGCAACAGTAAATTTATGTGCCGTTTTGTATATTTTGTTTTTATGCGGAACTGTTTAGATAAGATGCAGATTATGTGTTGCTGTAACGATCTCTTGTGAGGTTGACAGTAGTTTTTTTTCAGTAAATAGCAAAAAAATAACACGTTTAAGATATCTCCAATACTGGAGTTAATTATAATAATGTTAGTTCTAAAATGTATTGGCGACTTTGAAATAATTAGAATAATGTGTTCTAAGAATCATAAGTAGGCAAGCAGGTATGTCGTGCGTAAACCATGCTGCAGTTTGAATAAATCCTTCCTTCAAACCACTGTAAGCTTACCAATAGTTACCGCCATAAACATCATAACAGTGCCACACCTGGTCGTTTGTATTATACACAAAATAAACTGTGAAAAATGACGTGTCACTTAACACCGTAATGCGCCAATTAGAACAGGATGTCGACTGACAGTTTAGGATAAATTGACCGTACCGAATGATAAAAAAAGCGGACGTTCAACGAGCGTCGGGTGAGCCACTGTTTTGGGTAAGCCGCAGGCATGTCACCGCTGGTGAGTGAGAGGGGGAGGACGCCTCCCCCGTGCACCGTGTGACGTTTCGTACTTTAGTCACAAAATATCCGAAATCCAGAGCATGAGTTGAGAACCCCTTACATCCACGTTGTGTTCGTCCGTCGGTAGTTGCGATCGACGAGCCAACGCTGCAATCATTCGCCCTGTATATCAACACGAAACTTTTTTTTTCCCAATATTTCTTATACGAAACGTGTCTGTTAGAATTTTATGTTATGTTTTGTATCACTGAAACTAGTAAAATGTAAATTATAAACTCTTACTCGTACTCATTTATACTTATATATTATGCATGCCTTCTGCCCGTGTGTTATCCACTCTACCGACTATGTTAATCATAATATTTATGCGCACATTACTCTGCTCGTTTCTATTATAATATTATGTCTGTCACAAAGTCACTGTCAAATTAAATATTAATTTTTTTTTTGAAATTCTATAATACGAGTCCCCCTATAGTCCCCATGCGCACGTCACATTATTTTTTCCAATTATTTTGTCATGCGTTTATACGCTTACACTTATATTTTGTTCTCGTCTGTTATTCCACTTTTTATATCATTATTATTATACGAGCATGTTGAGTGGACTGAACTACATTAGTTTGAATATACGTTTTCAGTAGTTAAAACGTTGACTAGAAAGTACCTATACTATTTATCTTGAGTCGAAAAATAATAAACTGCTTATATTTCAACCAATAACTTTGAATTGAATACTTTATTAAACTTTATTGCACACATATTAAAACGAACAAATTGCATAAGATCGTTCCAACCGTATTTATACTTAATTTTCATTAGGCTGATTTTAATATTGTAATAAAATGGCCATTACGAGTACCTAAAATATTTACAGCGACCAATAATGAAACGCAGTTGAACGTAGTCGATACCTCGTCCTGGAACGATATTGCTTATCGGAAAATTTATTATTTACAATTTTTTTCTTTCAAATACCTCTACACATAACTATTAGTATTAATCTGTACCGCAATACATTCGAATCGGAGTCCGGTATTTATATCTCAAGTCGAGACCCGATATTTAAAACCATGTGTCCGAATTGAATACTACTGCAGGCATTTAAAATGGCATGTGTCAGGTGAGTTTCAGATTTATCGTATTAGTTAACATTATCAACGAAGACAATTATTTGTGAAAGACCAAGTAAACTTATACATTAAAGGGTTGCTATAAATTATGGTGAAACTCTGTCAACTGACAGTTTAAATTTAACAGAAAAACATTGTTGCAATATCTTCTTCACTGCATACCAAAATACCCTCTATAAGGACATACCGCAATGGCGTTGATAATATTTTTTAAAAGCTTAAACTTTTAAACAAACGATGATGAATCATTTTTTTTTTCAAAGAGCTCAATTAATACGATTTTTTTTCGATTTTTGAGATTCGATTCGTAGAATCCATTTGTACGTATGACTGCAAAATATTACAATCAAAATATTAAAACATTGATAGCAAACATTTATATAACAATTTAAGCTAATGACATAACCGACATGCCATTATGGTTTGAAAATAATGATCTTATTCTCAACTCGGATACTTTTAAATATCAGGCAATACGTAATTAATAATAATTATAGCATTGTGTGATGATATTATTATCGGGATCTAGGAAGCGGTGAATTTTTAGGATAAGTGGCATGGTTTAGTCGAGTACCCCTCCCGTAATGCCGATCAAGTTATAATTATATCAAAATAAAGTCAAAATTTAAATGGAAAATACATTTTTTTTAACAAGTCATTTCCTAGATTAAATTTGACAAATTTATATTACATCCACTGCTGCGGTTCTTTAAACGCAAGCGAGAAAATGAAAAATAAACACTGTTAAAAATACACTCTACGCAGTCCGTCCATCGAATAATATTCAAACGAACTCGTTAAAAACCTAACCATCACGCACAGTATAACTCGTTTGCTGCAATAGGTATTTCCAACTAGTGCGAAATATTATAATGAATTACGTTTGGGGCTACAAAATAAGAAAAGTTTTATTGCAAATAAAATATACTGGAAAATAATATAATGGAGAGGAAGAAAGAAGTACCTAAGTAGGTTGCCGGATTGCCCACTAGCCGGGTTATCTACTAATACTTTTCGGTTATTTGATATCGTCCAGCAATCTGTGTCCGGGAATGAGCTTTGACCTCACCAGAAAAGAGGATAGGATTTTTTTTTATAATAATGTGACTGCAAACGTTATTAGAACCCAAAAATTATGCGTCTTGTACACGGGTATTTTTTTATTATTATTTAATGTGAACAAAGCACCTAGTCATTTTGATTGTGTTTTCAGTAGATTGTGTTTGTATAATATGGTTTGCAGCCACCAAGAAACCGACCTAAGTTAAATTGAAATCGGTTTTTTTTTTTTTCGTTAAAAAGTTAATACAAAGTTGGAGACAAAGGATACACTGTTTATGAACTTTTCGTTACATAACGGTTCTCATACATAATATTAATAACGTTTTCTATGTTTTAACGACAAAATTAGAGAAAAGAACATAATATTTTATATTATTTTGGATCGTTTTTACAAATATTTTTTAAAACATTAATCTAGGGGTAGTAGATAGGTAGATCCACTACCCACTTGACGAAATAACAATATTACAACCTATGCCAATTTCGAAAAGGAAAACGTGTCGTCGACCATAAAATATGCAGATAAAAAAAATGTACAAGACGATTTCTATCGGCCTTCAAATTAATCGTCAATTTTGAATATATTATTCCGGCGACCTTCGTGTTTATGATTTGGACGAACGTCGGACATTTTGTAGAACATTTTAAATTATTGAAGTCATATCATAAATTCCGTATAAAAGGTAAAATTATAGCAAATTCACGCGTATTCGGTAACTGTTAATGCTTCCGGAACCTATACTCATAATCGTGTAAGATATTTTTTTAATATTATTATTTTTGAATCATAACTTAATGCAGCAGACTTTGTATGAAAACATATTATTTAATATCAATTGACTAATTCAATTCACTGCTTGAAAACGTAACACAACATTATAATATTATGCTTCTGCCGAATGATCAATATAATACATCTAGGATTTTACCGAGACTGGTCGTTGGTTAAAAATAATATATTTTTACTTCCCGACGTCCGCAATACTGATAAGTATTAAGGAAATTTGAATTTCTGTTACGAGTACAATGTGTAGTTATTTATATATTAAAAACGTATAAAATAAATATTACTATTGGCTGTTTAAAAAATATTTTTTTTTAAAAACTCTTCTTTCTTTTTTTAAAACTTTTCTTTAAAAAAAAAAACCGTTTACTTTTTTTTTATAATGCGCACAATTCAAATTTCTATAATTCTACCATTTTACAGATTAAATATTATAAATAATAATAGGGTTTTATTTATTACGAAACACACGCACTATAAATTATTATTTATTGTCGCGCACACAGAAGGCATTTCCGCGAAAAATAAATCGAAAAAATTCTCGAATCGAATCACTAATGAAAAATATGCTAATTAACTGGAGACGCTTCATGTACGAACCCGGTCGAGAATTGTTTTCGAATAAAATATTTATTATATTATTATGTGTCCAATGAATAGGTCTGCAATAATTAATTTTAATTGCCCTGTCGTTTTTCTATCGCCTAGATGCCGGGGCCCGTTGGCTGCACGTTACCATTTTGTGCGGTGATTTATTACGGTTGGCTGTGGAGGTATGGTTATTATTAATAACCCGCAAAAATATAACACAACAGATGAATAATCACGTTTGTCATCTAACGGTTTTCAATATACGTTTGGTCAATAATATAATATTGTGGGCTGTGTAGGTCAGCTCAGCTGATTTTCGCCTAGTGCTGTCGAAATAATTCTTATCATTTACGGCGACGGACTCGAGTAAAATAATGATAATAATACTTTAAAACCTCGACTATCCGAACACTCTTTATACGAGTCCTCTATTATCCTGACTGCAACACGATTCCGGAAAATTAATTTTTATAAACACGATTCCGCGTGATTTTAAATGCAAAGTTGATATTAAATTTGTTAATTGACAAATTATGACTTTAAATTGATGGACTTTTGGCAATTGATAATGTTCCCGACGTACGAAAAAAACACGATGTTTCGGTACCTATCAAATGCATGATTATAAAATTTCATATAAACTCTGTTATAATTCCAAAATATATCACTAAGACTCTATAATCATCACAAGGAAACCAA
Source organism: Pentalonia nigronervosa (assembly GCA_014851325.1). Classification (NCBI taxonomy): domain Eukaryota; kingdom Metazoa; phylum Arthropoda; class Insecta; order Hemiptera; family Aphididae; genus Pentalonia; species Pentalonia nigronervosa. The sequence continues at coordinate 106,220 of JACXSJ010000483.1, read as the reverse complement.
CCATTACTTACTTAGTCCAAAGTTATCTAACTTAGTTCAAGTTTGAATAACGAATACGATAAGCCCAACAATGTGTAAAGTGCAGGCGTAGACCTGTAGATTGTTAACTAAAATCGTGTTTTCCAAAAATTTGGTTTTCAAAATTTCAAAATCGTTTATAACACAAAACGATTTGTAATTTATAATACAATAGTCAATAATATATTTGTTATTTCGTTACATGTTTTTGGAATAGCTTCTTATTATTTATAATAACAACAGCAACCAAATTTGATGGCAACGTTGCATACAAAACCATGCGAAATCGTGTATTAAAAATTAAATTTTTGGAATCTTTCTCCGCCGGTTATCCCGGTATTCGTTAATTGCGCCGATTTTTCTAGACTACCTGTAGTATAATATGTGTACATCCTTTGCGTCGGTGGATTACAAATCAAAACGGTATACATCGCTGCACCGAAAAAGTATTATAACGAAAATAATATTCACTACAATGTTTTTATAGATATTTTAAGTTGGTTGTATACTAAATTGTAAATAAAAATTACAAATAAGATATATTTTTCAAATTCGTTTAATACAAATGGCACGTTCAAGTGTAAAATAATTCTAAATTGTCTCACTTAAAATAAATTATTGAGAATTAATTTTGAAAAAAAGATCTATTTTAATCTATTGAATTAAAGTTTAAAATTTCCGATAGCAAACGTATATTATGCACAGACGATGTATGTACACTAAGGCATATCTCAATATCATATATTTTTCACGTTTTTACTTTTAATTAAATTATAACATTTTTTGTACATCAATATCGTCCAGCGCAATTGGTGTACAACCTTTTTTGTACCTCATGTCGTCCGGTGCTATTGGCATATAACCTTTTCCCATAATTTTTTTTACCTATGATTTTCGACGCAATTGACGTATTCGAACGCATGACACATTATCACGTGTATATAATATAGTAAATGTATTAATTCATACAATAATTATTCCAAATTTAGGTCAAAATATCCATGGGCAAAATATTATATGCCTTGATAAACCTAAATTAATAATAATATAATATAATTATAAGTAATAATTGTTCAGCTGTAATAACTATTATGTTGAAAGCTAAAAAAAATAACAATAAATGTAATATATCATTATTAAGCCTCCCAAGTTCAGTTAATTTGTAATACAGTAGGTTGAATTAATTTTACGAGCTAGTTTTAATAATTTTATTAGAAAATAGTGTTATCTACTAATCTACGTAATTGAATAACTATTAAATGTTTGTGTTTATTTTTATAAAAACGATTTTCTAAATTTTTGAATTTGGATACTTTTATCATGTATATATATATATATATATCAACATATTATATAGTATTAAAAAAATCGCAGTATTCGAACTTTCGAGTTTCCAGACTAGGCCGATTAGTTCGAATAATCAAGATTCTACTGTAATTATAGAACATTAGGCACTTATTTTATTAAATTTAATTTTAAAAAGTTTCAAACTGTGTTTAAAATATTTTATCGTATTACCACGATATCGCAACGAAATTCCATCAATCCGTCAGCGACCTTGGACGGTTTTCGTTTGGAGAGAGAAAAATTCCAACCCGATACTTTAGAAACGAAATTAATTGACCGGAAGATTCTATAGGACATGAAAAAAAAATCTTTAATAGCACTTGTACACATAAAAACAACGTCAAATATTTGCAATGGCATTATGCGAAACGCCGTAGTATTTCTGCTGCACATTAATGGCCTTTACGTTTGTATATTTTTTTTCTTATCGTTAAATTATTCGAAAACTCGTATTTTGACAATCTTCAACGAAAACACTACTAGACAGTGTTCACACTCGAAATCACATTGAATAATATAAGTGCCTACTATACACTTTATTATTATTATTATTATTATTATTTTCTGTTATTATTTGTTTGGAAAATCTTCAAAGTTAGTTTTCGTTCCATTAATAATGTTTATTGTTATTATTTTTTTTTCTAATGTGGGTACATATTATTATCATTGTGCGTAACGTAGTTTTTGACAAAATGGTTTTTTTCCCTGAGCCCTGACAAAAAAATATATTACATCATTTTCCATTTGTTTTTGTTTTTTGTCATTCGTGATCACACTCATTTGTAAAAATAAATGTCACCCGAATTAAACATTAATTCCGTAATACTATTTAAATCATTTCACTGACATTGTTATATACAGGTTTGTTTTTAATTTTTAACAAACGATTTGCATTAATTAATTTACCGATGGCAGAGACCTAACTTCTAAAGTGGTTTTATTTAGCTTTGAAAAAAAATGTATGCACAAATTTAACTTTACACACGAGCAAGAACACAGTCATACCATACGTAAATATTACTGAATAATGGTATGTACGCGTTATGCATTTTATTGTGTACTTACGCTTTTTTATTAATCATAAAATAAAACACTGTAATAATGACGTCTTGACTACGACTACTATTATCATGGTAAATTACCTATAGTTTTAAATCCTCATAAATAAATATTTAAAAACACGGAAAATCCTATGAATAATGTTATGGTTTAAACATTATCTTAAACTCTATGATATTATATATACTAGCGATAAACATCGGCACATTTCGTGTTATATGTGACTAAAAAATATACCTACCATAACATATTATTATAATCAGTGACCGACGATAATCCCTTTCACATTGACTGCCGACGACTTCGACCGCGTTCCCTCGTATGGTACACGGGACGGTTGATGACCTGCAGTTGCCCTCAGTGGCTGTTTTAGAAATTTAAAAAAATGTACCGATTGTCTCCGACCGAATGTATCAGTTGCCCTCGACCGATACACCGATATTGCCTTCAACGTCAAACAGCGCACCAGATTCAAAGAGGGAAATTTTACCACAATTTTAGATGCGACAGTTTTTTAATTTGAATTTTTATCGGTCAAATGTACGCCACTTATTATTCTCATTAAAAATATTGTATGTGTTTTTTTATTATGTACATTTTTCTAAATTTTAATTATTTAATACATGTTGAAGACAACTTATGCATTTTGCTGTACTTAGGTAGTTTGATATGAAAATAAAGATAATTTTGAGGGCGATTGATAAATGCCCTACGGGACGCTTGCGATTCTGGCATTTTTTTTTTCATTTACATAAGCCCTTAATTTTACTTTTCTCGAGAATACCACTACCACCGGCGCCACCGCCAACTGTGCCGCCGCCCTACTCAGTTTCAAATTATACAAATCTTTCGATCGCCTTTAAATTTATATAATTCAATTACAAAGTATATTCGTAGTCTTTGCATATTTTTGTAAGTTCTTGGTTATCTTACAGAGTGCAAAATTTCTAAAATGGAGTATTTTCGGTAATGTTTCTGACATTTCTATAATGCGACGAAAGGTTCGTCCACTGCAGCCTCTACACTGCCACCCTCTTTTATCAACCCACTTAAATCCAAGGAACGTAACGCAAAACTATCAGAGACAGTGCGTGTCTAGAAATCAAATTTTGAGGATGCTATAATTATGTAACATTAGCATATCCTCGACCCCAATATTGTACACAACCAGTATTTAATTTTAATTTTTTTAATTTATTTTTTTTATATACATCGATGAGCTTATTATGGAAATTATAAAATTGAAATTATCTTATGTGACCGGTAAAGTCGTAAAAACATATATTAAATCAACTAATTGTATATATTTTTAAACATATTATTATAATATTAAATTAGTCACGTTTTCTATAATTCTCGTGAAATATCATATTTTAATATAATATACAATTTATCTATTTCATCCAAATTACAATTTTAAGTATTTCGAATATCATATTGAATTGTTGAACATAAATTTCAGTCTGTATCAGCAAATATGGGCTTGTTATTTTTTGGGAGTCAATTGTATTAACCAAATCTCTTTCAAAACGTACGATTATTAAATTAGTAAAACGCTTCTATATATAAACACTGCCTCTTAGCTCTTAGTCAATTTTTTGAATTTTTGCATCGAGGAAAAACTACGATCACGTGTCGATGAACTCAACTTGACGCAACTTGTATACATCTATTAAGGTACAGTGAAATGCTTCTTTATTTCTTATTTTTTTAATGCCATTTGTAATGATTTTTTTTTACCAATCAATGGTCAATTAGCGGTTCAATATTAAAATGTCCCAGCGTTTTCGACCTAACAATATAATGTTATCCACTACAATAATTATACAATATAATATAATGTAATCGGAATGGCAGATGAGAAAAAAAATTTAAACTGAAGCGCCCCCTAACACCTCCTAGCATCCCCCAGCACCACCTAACACCCTCGCGGTTGTGCCATTGGACTTGGAGTGAGATGATATAGGTCACCGTATCCGCGATCTTTATCGATGAAAACGAAAAACTATTTTATACCCAACAATCGTGTGCAACTAATACGAAACAGTTTGGCGGAGATTATTTCGCGGGCTTCTCTTCCGGTAAATTCTCGGCCTATCCCCATAACCGGGACCTGGCCGCCGTCGGTAATAATAATATTCTAACCCTTGGCGACGACGTAACGACGACGATGACAATAATAATAATAACAATAATGACAACATCGCAAAATATGATATGATATTAAATCGTCGTGCATTATATGCTGCCGCTGCCGTCTCCTCCGTTCGACTTGGATTTATAATTTCAGCGAACGGTCTGCTGCGAACTCGATCGATTCTTTTCCGAATACACACACATACGCCGCACGAACCCGGCAAAAATAATAAACACCCCCTGCCCGCACCCATTCTACAAAATAAAATAATATTACATTTCCAGCGCTGATTTCGTTTCGGGGCACCATCATTCTATTATTGTTGTCGTTATTGCTGCTGCCGCACACACACACGGCCCACCCCCCGACGAGACAATATTTTTATATATTATTTTCTCCGCCAGTGCCGTTTCGCGTTATTATTGCGGCCGACGTCTTTTCCGGTGCCGTGCGCTGCATACGAAATAAGAAATACCCACAAGTAACGATTTTCGTTGTTCCGTCGTCGCCGATTCGCCGTGCTCCACATAATATAATATATGCGACGAGCGTGTTGCGCACAAATGGTACTAAAAATACTACAAATAGATCTATAAGATTTATTAGGCAGGTATTCGCGTAAGTAGGTCGGGTTAGGTACCTAAATATATTTCGGTCGCATTGTCTGCGTCGGCCGGTTTTTGAATTTTGGAAGCCCGGTGCAAAAATACCGTGAGCCCCCGAATCCAGGACTTTTTTCTCCCCCGTCCACCCCTCACCCTTCTGAGGTTTTTTTCGTATTGCGTATAACAAAACATTAAAAACACACACACCTCTTCACATTGATTATTTACAAATAAATAAAATAAACGTCTTCTTTCTATTGCGTTGCAATATTATGATGAATAATATTTTTTGAAATCTGAAAAAAAAAACCTGAAGTAATATTTTACGGAGGCCCCCAGAAAAAATGTGAGACCTGGACATATGCCCTTTATGCCCTCCGTCAAATCATGTCCTGTCAGACAGACTATATACCTTTTCTTCAGGTAGCCGCCGTTGATTTATCTGTGTCGTAGGTTGTGTCTTTCTCCCCTCCCCTTCCAAAAGTTTTATTCTTTTAATGCTGTTTTATATTCCCAATTATACGTATATAATTCCGATTGATAATAATTCTCAAATTGTTAGCACGTTATTATTTTTGAACGCCATAATAAATGAATAAATAAAATAATATATACGATTGTAGCAGACAAACGTGATAATATTCAGCTTAAACATCAAAATATAATATGTTATACATAACAAACACTTTTAAATTTCACTATTTTACAAAGGTGTTAAGGAGGTAACTAACTCTTAAAACAATTAGAATAATTTATGTTATTTAAAACGCGTTTCTTTATTAAACAGAAGCAAACAATAACTCTGCATAATAAAACGGTAAACAAATACTTCAAACATTTATTTAGAATTACACTGTTGACCTTCACGTCTTTTAATAAATAAGGTTTTATCTAATAATTTATAACTTGTAAGTATATAGTGTCCAGAACTTGATACATTTGCATTTTATTTATAATACTCCTATAATATGATACTCGCTTTTATATAAATGTGACTATGTCACATAAAAATGTTATGGTATATACATTTCATTTTGTATTTTTTGTATTCTTCGGGAATTTCGAATTTTATTGTCGTTTTATAACAATTGCATAGCATTTTGTGCGATACTTTTTTTAAAGTTTATTTACATATTTGCACGATAAAAGACAGACTTATTTTGTAATACATAAAATATGTTTGTTATACTAAATATTTAAAAGCAGTGCTCATATTTATATTTATTTAAAAACTCGCCGTGTAAGCCGTTTTCTTATTGCAATTGTGTAAGGCTAGGTTAGCTTAATAGTAATAACAACTAATAATGATCGATAATTAGTCTAATCGCATTAAACTATAGTCTCTTGAAACTAGATGTGACTACCACTGTCAAGTTTGAACGATAATTATAACAAAGCAACAGCTGATGTTTCTCTAATTAAAATCAACGGTGATGTATTTTTATTCGAAAAAGTGACGTTCGTGTAATATAATTGCCGAAACAAAATATAGACGGACAAAGCGAATATTCAATACAATAACAAAAAATAAAATAGTCAACCCATTGAAACCATAATAATATTTAATAATCCACGTCATTCATTATTATTTTTTTAGTCGTCATCCACCCATTGTAAATCTATTCAACGATACAATAACCCATGTCAGCAGGTACAGTATATTTGGGTACCGGTCAACAACAAAACAGTTTAAAGTTAAGACATTGTTTTTTTATATATAAATACGGTCTAAAAAAAAAATGTTCGGTTTCTCACCATAAAGTTCATACGTGACCGATTATTGATTTGCTTGAAAACTCTTATCGCATTGCATGACGGTCAAAGTCTGTTATTTAGCAAAACTGATAAAAATCTATAAAAAAAAAAACACACATAAACAGTCGTATAGATCATGATGTGCGAAGACACGATCAATTAGTTTCATTCCGAGAGCGGCCATCATTTTTGCGACCACAAATATATCAAAAGATAGTGTAATATAATAATATCTAATGCGGTAAATATTATTTATTTATTTAATATTCCTAAAACTGCAATCTCGTTGGGTAACTTTTAATGTTTGGTACTAATACTTAAGTCATATTATTGCACTATGGAGAACACGAAACATGCACGAGACGTTAAACAACTAGAATTAAGCCTATTACCTGAGCATTACGTTTTTAAAAACATCATCTCTTCCATTTAATTCATTTTGTTTTACGGGGAATTAAAATCAAATTACAACGTACATTAAACATAATTACGCGGTACCTAATATACTATCTACTATTTAATGGTTTAAAAAATACGTATGTATAATTTAAAACGTAGCCATTACTTTTTTTTTTACAAGACATAATGCATAATGTAAAATATGCAAATTACCGCAAATGAAAATTGCAATTTTTAATGAAACTACCGTAGCTATATCTAGGCACCTATGTTTAAATGTCTAACGTCGTTTCGTACAACGCGACTGCAGATAGGGCTGTCACGTGTTTTTGGATCGTAAGTTTCAAGAAAGTTTTTTTAAGAAAACATCGGCGGTAACACAATAATAATTCCGTTGTATATTATGGACGACATTGTTAACTTTCCTCCATCGTTTCGACTCGGAATCAAGATGAATATTATTCAAAACAAATCGATCCAAAATCATCGGACACGGATAAAAAAAAAAACGGGTATTTTATTATATTTTTATATTGTTTTTCGGGCGCCGGGGAATTCGAAACAATTTTGTAATATGTTCTTTCCTCTGCAATATTCATACACAGCAGAGACCGACTTTTCCGCGAACTCCAACGAATTTAGAGGTATTATATAGGTCATATTATATATATATTATAAAGTCAACACGCGAAGTTGAAACACAACGGGAAAATAAACTATTATTGATTACAATCAATATTTCAAATTGTTCGGATATACCTATTCGTAATAACCGTTAGTTATTATATTATTGTTACGAGCGTGACATATTCTGCAAGACGACTTACCGGGGCGATGGTTTTGAATATTCAACATAAAAAAAAAAAAAAAAATATCGGCGTCTAGCCGATAACAATTTTAATTAACGCTATCGAAATGGCTGATGAAAGACAATACATAAACCGACCCGTCAAAAATCTCGTACTTATTTGTAATCCGTGTAGACTTTAAACTTGATTGCTACTTTTTTAATACTTCCGTTACCTACACAATTGTTATTATTCTAGTAATATTTTATAATAATCTCTAATAGGCTTGTAGACTTCGGTTAAAAACACTATCATTAAAAGTCCAATAAAAACAGAACCTTATCGGTTTTGATTAAAAATATATAATAATTAACAAACGGGACCTTGAACGTCGCGTTATGTTTAAAACATCGGTTTAAATTTATTAAAATGCAAACAAAACTTTAAAGATATTTTAAACAAAATTATCGACAGACAATCATCGACTTTCATCGTTTTTTTTTAGCACATAACCTGTCCCTAAAAATAATAATTTTTACACATATCAAGTCAATGCAGTATATATAAATATGATACTATTCTTGGCCCGTTTAAAACTACAGTCAACATTTCATTATTTTTTTAAAAAACAACAAACACCGTGTTTTTTATTCGAATAATTCTGGGATTTAAATATTATATCTACTTTGTATTAAATTTATATTTGATAAAATTGCGTTATAAATAATAGTTGCATAAGATCACAGTACCTAAGTATATAGTTACCAAAACCTGATACATAGGGATTTACACACACACACACAAGTATATTATTATAGATGGTTAATTTTCATTAGTTTGCTTATAGAATGTTGTTGCTATGAAGGTATAAATAATGTACTTTCAGACGTTATGGGATTTTCAAGCCATTATTTGGTGTCAAATTTCGTTATAGTATGTATTATGTATAATATTCATCATTTTTTTTTTCTTTGGCAATATTAGATTTCTTTATTTTACTTATTATAAATTCATTATTTAAAACATGATAATCAGAAATAAATTACAAAAACCATAAAGTGAAAAACGAATAAATTATACTGTCATGATATTATTATGGGGCATTGGCTATATTGCCCTACCATGTTTTATCATTTTTCATGTAGTTATATTTAGCATCGGTGGAAAAAAAAATCATAAAATACATCACAATTTATCAATATCATATTTATAAGTAAAACTTTTTAATTTAAGTTGTTTATAATAATTTGAGAAAAAACATTTTACATGAACACCATTAAATATAACGCAACTTAAATAATTCGTTTGATTGTTTGTTTAGCATCTTAAAAGTAAAGTAATTTAAATCTATTATGTTAACTAAAAAAATTTGAATATTAATACAGTATAAACACATTATGTAATCAAAAAATTCGTACAATATCAATTTTATTCGTTATAATTTGGGTAAATATTTATTCACTAAAACAATAAAATACTTTTTTCATTATTATTTAAATAATTATTGCCTGGCGTGGCGGCCTAGATTCTCAAGACGTTCCGCCTCAACGTCCTCAAAAATTAGGTAGAATAAAATCATGGTTGCATTAAGGGAACATTTACTCCAGAGCGCCTTGCTCGATATAAAACTCAAAATTAACTTTATGATGAATTAAGATCGTTATTCTATAGTAGGTACGTTACATAGTATATTGTTTGGTAATTAGAAAAACTTTATTAGTCCAATCCTGCAGTAATATAGAATGTGCGTACAGTAGTAAAATATTCAGAAGTAAAGAAAAATCTTATTTAGTGGAGTTGAAGTGTTGAAATTTTAATATGAATTAAATAAAATTGTGAAAACAAATTAATCCCTAGGTAATGCCTTAAGAGATTGGGCGCTATTAAAATGTATGCCCCGAGCGCCAAATAGCTTAACACGGCTCTGAATATCATAATGTAGATTTAACAAAACTGGAATAAACCCGACAAATATATAAATATTCCACACAATAATTACCAATGAAAATCAATACGCATCTTCAATAATTATTTATTTAATTTTAATTTTCCGTAATGAAAACACTGGGCCTCGCAGAGTAACTGAGTAACTCGTATAGATCCCCAGAGTATCAAATTATATTATTATTATAAATCTATATAAATATAGAATAAAGTTAATTAATTAGTCATTATTAATTGATTATTAAATATAAATATTTAATTTAATTTTTGATTCCAAGTGGTTTGAGTTATCTATTGCCGGTTAGGTACGCACTGGTTTTATAGAATTTTTCATTATTTGGAGAAGTAAAAAAAAAAACTCAAAACGTTTTATGTAGCAACTTTATAGATTGTAAATAGATCACAAACCGTACTTTAAAAAGGTATTTTTGTTTTTTTTTTTAGTTTCTCGGCAATATTATTGCCCAGCAGTAAATCATGACCATTTTAAGGTTAACCACAAGATCTGTTTAAAATCGTTTTTCAAACGCAATGACTTATGAAATATAAAACCACTCATCCCAATAGAAATTCACCAAATATTTTAATATCAATCATTTTTTAATTTGTTTATTCACGTAAATTATTTAAGTTGTTCAATAATTTAAAATAAAATAAAATATAAGGGTTGCCGAAAGATGATAAGCGATAATTTTACAATTCGTAAAAAATATAAAAACTTTATTAGATTTATATCATTTTTGTACTTAATTATTTATCAAACAAAAAAAGATTATAAAATAGTTTAAACGCAACTGTGTTATAATACCTAGGTACGTATAACATTATGATGTTAACTTACTCTATTCTAGAACTATACTTTTTTGTAATTTTAATATGAAATAATCGTTCTAAATATTATAATGTCAAATAAACATAATAATAATATATTAACATAAAGTTTGAAATTAATCAGGTCATCTGTCATATTAAAATGAAGTAGTAAAGTTAATTTAATTTGCATATTAATCCATAGCTAAAATTTGAAATCTAAAGACTGCATAATATTTTCCTCTAACACGCTACATCAACAAAAACATTGCGATACTTGTAACGACACTAATTTAGTGTGCATAATTTTACATGTTTTAAAATTCGAACATGCTTTAGCTAGTTGGTTTTCTACCAGGGGAACTCATATTATTCAATAATATTCTCTGGAAAGTATAACTATCCAAAACAAATCGTCGAATAAATGAAGCGTGAACATTGTTTTATTAAAGAAAATATTCGAAACGGATTATTCTTCAACGTATTAATATTATACACTTTTAAAATTATTTCAGTAAGCACGTAAAAATATAAAATGTTAAAAATACAATTTCACATATTTAATCCACTAAAATAAAAAATTTAATATTCCATTAAACAAGAAATTAACACTTCGTTGTGTAAACCTTATCAAATAGATTTATTTACTAATGCATTTTTTTTTTTTACTGTATTTTACATTTGAATACATTATAAGTAATAAAAAACGAGAAATTAAGCGGATATTCATAAACATTTTTTAATCTAATAATAAATTCAACTGTAAACGCGAAAATCTGTTGAATGTGTTCGGTACCTATTTTCGTTCTAGTTTTCGCAATTATATTTGATCGGTTCAAAATCAATCGAAATTAATGAAAATAAAATGACTTTAAATCACGTTTTATGCACTCGCCACTGCGCATTTGCTATTTTCAACTCTCAACCCTTAAAGCTTTACACGTGGTTCTGGGCAATCGCACGTTAAAAATAACTGGAAACGTGTAATTTAAAAAGTACGCCTCCCGTTGGATGAATATAATATTATCATTCGGAGTATCGATTTTAAACGCAAATTATTATGCGCCGACAGTTATATTATTATGTCGGCATAAATAATTAACTAATAAACCCAGTTTGAAAAAAAAAATTCATGCATAATATATATAATAGGGGTGTACCTTCCCAACGATGGCATAACTTTTATGGTCGAATCAAATTACACAAACCCGTCATTTTTCCGTCCCATACAATAAATAATGTCTACTACAGCCCTTCGATTCCAATAACAATAAAATTTCAAACAAACCGATTGATAAAAAAAAACGAGTCCCAACAAGCGAATCGCGTCATCAAATAACATATTATAATATCAAATACGCATTAATTATTATACGTAAATTATGCACTCCAAATAAGTCTTGACATTATTTTTTTTGATTTTTGGACTTTACCTCAAAAACGTTGTAAACGACGTCAACGTAATCTTTTTGTCTTGTTTTTTTAAACGAGCATAATATTATACACAGCCGTTGTAGTTGGGTACAACTGCAGAGTGGGTGAAGTGCGCACTTCACCCACTCTGCAGTGACCTTCGGACAAATCTGTGTTATATTTTTTCGACCCTTCACGTTTTGTCTGTCACACGACCGACATTGTGCATATATTATTATTTTATTATTATTTCGGTCTCGACAGCATTTTAAACGAAATTTTTTTCGAATTAAAAATTCCCCGTTTTGATAATTCACGTGTACATAAATACCTATAAATACGAAAACGAAACGAGACCCGCGATTCGCGGCTTTTAATCGTGCACGGATAATAAATAAATTAAGAAAGAACATCAATAATAACATAACTTATGTTACATAAGCCTTCAAAATATATTACCCTAAATATATTTTACTGTGTACACTTGTACACCTGCTCGTTTTAACATTCGTTTTTAAGTTTTTTTTTACCTTTGTAGAATGAGGATCATTGAACAACCTTAATAACTTGCACGCTGTTTGATTATTACTATTATTATAAAAGAAGGACGAAAAAATACGTAAATGGTCTACGATTTGATAAACACCACTCCAATTTCTGATATCCTTTATTTATTTTGTTGTGGGATCAATTATTTCCAAATATTTCTCGACAATCATAGTATTACAATCGTTATAATCAATTTTACAAAAATCAAATTTTAAACATGTAGATAATTGTAGTTAGTTTTAAGACGTAAAGTATACTAAAAAGATTAGATGTAATAAATCAAAATTTTGCAAGACTCCTGCGCCCTTAAATTTTAAAATTTTTCTAAAAACGTTGAAACTTTTCTTGAAAACGAGTGTTTGATGAGTGTGGAATCATTAAAAAACTCGCTCTGTATTTATAAAATAAATTGTATCCTAACGACTACTGTCATTGAGTTTTTATTATCCAATTCATACCTAACTTACACAAACGAAAGGACAATTTAATAAGAAACATATTGTTCGATTTTAAAATTAAATACCTGTTATCTCTAAAGTAAGAAAATTAATTTTAAAAAAATGTAATTGAGCGACGGAGATACGCGCGTGTCTACAATTTTTAATTATTATTTATCATTACACCTAATTAAATATTCATAAATATGAATCATACAAAATATGCTATGGTATTATTTATTCTAACCGTGTTTTCGGAATAAAAATGGTTATTGTTCCCCTTTGGGCCACCTTGACGGCCATCCATTGAAAATTTACTACCTGCGTGCAATACAAAAATGGTTTCTCAATACAGCTCGACATAAAATATGAAATAAAAATAGGGTTCTTTTCTTGTTTTACTTTACGACCACGCTAAGGATAACCATTTCGTTCTAAACAGTTTCAGTGTGTAGGCATCTATAAATACAGCGTGGTACATAAAACATAATAATATTATAACATATTATATGTGATGTGTTTTGATAGTGTGACAGTGTCCTCCCATTGGCCAACAACGCTGAAAACGAACTGCTCGTCAAATTAATAAGCCCAAGGAAGTAAAAAGTAATTTCGGTTGTGTTGCGCTATAATGTGCCGGCATTTTTTTTTTACATTTTATTACCATTAATTCCAAACTTTGAATTACATCGCTGCGACATTGCAATTTATCGTTTAAAAGTAAATGTAACTTGGAACCACGAGACCAGAATTTGTTCAGGTTGTTTGGATGGAATGTGACAAAAACCAAAACATTATTCACTAAAAATATCACACACATACAGACAGACACAAAATAAAAAACTTTAGTTTTCGAATTGATTACATACTAATAGATTGCAAAGTCTAGATATTTTTCGGTGCCTGACTCAAAATAATATAGTTACCATGATAGCCATTAAAAATGAGATAAACATTAAATAATATACTATTGTTATAAGTATACCTACCAATTTTCAATTGTTGCCGATTTCATCGAGTCCTTATAAAAACATAAAATTATGATTTTTTGAGGCGTGGTAATCGGTTTTCAATATCTTCCTAAGCGGTCGATAAAAAAAAATGGCTGCTTTTGATTTTCTCTGTTATTCCATGCCCATAACTGCAACAACGAATCATCTCCACCACTTTATTATTACATTTTAAATATTTACAACGGTCGTATAGCAGAACAAAAGTCTGCATTTCACTATTAATATTATAGTCTTCGAAGTCTCTACCGTGAAATTGTTGTACAACATAAAACGCGGTATCTCCTAAATTGTTATTTTTACCTTACCCAACCTAATTTAACAAGAACATAAATTGAAAGTTTGAATGGAAAATCGACTGTAAAATGTTATAAGCCTGCAGTTTAATATTTTACAAGTTAATTTCAGATAATTACAACGAGTTTTCCAGTACATTGAACATATACATTTAAAATTATATAAATATTTTATTTCCATTAAACATGTATGTAGGTACCTACTCGAAATGAACGATGTGTGTTATCGTAATAAATTCACATATTATCATGGTAAATATAAGCATATAATATTATTGGACAAAGAGAAAAATCTCAAACCATTTGCTTTTTGCAATAGTAATAAATAAGCACAACAAATAACTAATAATAATATCTACTTTGACGACAGAATAATAATAGTTAATAATTAATATTATAATATTATCAATGGCGAAAGAGTGGAATAACATGCCACTTGCTTTCGGCGACACAGTTATAGGCACCAGAATCGATACTCGTTGAAAACAATTTTATTTCTTACATTCAATACGTGATAGTTTTACTAAAGATATACAATATTTGAAAATCGACCAAATTCTTCGCGCAGCAGTCATAATTTGATTTGCCGAAAACTTCTTTTGTATAGTAATAATAATAATAACAATAATAATATGCTACGTGATTTTACGTTGAATTTTTCCTAATAAAGCTCATTGATTTTTATTTCTCATCGCGGTCGTTTGGTCGTATGATAACCATCGATGCACATAAACTTGTGTACCGCCGAATATAATATACATTATGTTTTTTTTTCTTCACAATTTTCGGGATTACCACCACCAAGTTTAAAGCCAAAAAGTCGATGGTTTGGCAGATGTCTACGTTTACAATGCACGTACAAAACGTTTGTGGTTAAGCCAGACGTGCAAAGTATGCAAATTACAAGTCAAACTTCCGACGCATACATAAATTGAAATAAAAGTTTTATTTAGTGATTCCTAATTTGTAAGGAATAGGGTACCACACCCCAAACGTATAATACGGAGTAAAAATTATTATCTGTCTCGCTCAATAAATACGAAATATAATATATTATGTATTTCATTTTTACTACGTAACATAGTACCGACTTTTCGAAAATATTTTATTTGACGTTAAATATTTAATCATTACATCTATCGTGTAATACTGACAAAATTTGACAGTTGAAATATAATATTTTTCCAAAGTTTTCCGGCTCTTGTAATGTGTATATTTTTTCTCAAAAACTTAAACATCATATTCGTCATTCGATACTTGAAAAACTTTTCGTACGTGGTATATAGTTTAAATTTACTGTAATATGTATTTTAATTTATAAGTAAATTAGGTAAATAAAATCAGACTAAAATTGTTTTAAAAGACTATGTAATAAAAAATAAGCAATTCGGTCGATTATTTAACGAGAATAAATTATAATACTATATTCATATTATGTAATGTAATGATATTCTGTCAATCAGCGATAATAATTCAAGTGTAATACAAATTACTTTAATTTTGTCAAAAAGTCATATATAATTTTTAATTTTTAAAAAATTTATTTAACTCATCGAGTAGTTTTTGTGTTTACGTACGAGTTATGTACTAATTACAATAATTTGGTGAAAAATACAATTTAAAAATCCATTTTTATCAAGTCGAAATAGTTTAGTCACAACTAAAAAATAAAGTGTTAAGTTTATATCTCAAACACTCTCTCTACACATTATATACACAATACGGTGCAATTCAATGTAAAACCCAAAGGAATATGGCATAGCATACAAGAATCGTAAAACCCACTGGTACGATTTGGAATAATAAAAATAAAAGATAATAAGAAATTGGATTTTAGAGCTTACGACAAGAAAAATTAAAAATAAATCGCATCATTCGTACGAACAATACACATCCTTCCGGAGGAAATATTATATCACATTTCTCGAGGTCAAGACCGTGAAATAAAACTCAATTTGTACGAACGAAATAGAATGTACAATAATGTCTAAATCGAATGATATAACATAACCTATTTCGTTATTTCGTGCAAGTGCAAATTATTAATCGATAAAAAAATATCTCCGTGAGATATATCTATGTCACTCCTAAAAGCTTCTTCGTGTATTGTGAGATATTTAAATTTTACGTTGCACATATTATTATAGAGAAGACGAATTCCGTTATTGTCGTTCTTCAAATTTCTTCATGTTTTCTTCTTATTCTTCTTCTTTCAACTCTTTCGGGACCACTATTGGCTAAGAACAGTGAATCGTATATTATCGTATAATAATATGATCGTATTATTTTATCGCATATCAATATATTATTTAACGGGCGTAGTGCGGATGGTACAAAATTTCTCATAAACTACGGTTTTCACGATTTTCTTTTTTAGACATAAATCACGCGTATTATACGTTTACTTGATATTTACAATAAACGTGCCTAAAACAAAACCCCTAAAACAATAAAATATTTTATTGTGGCGTATTTTCCGACAATGCTCAGCACCGTATAACGTCCCGCTGAACTTAAATAACATGCACATAGGCTATATCGTAGTGTTCAGATAGATTATTTGTTCATAAACATAAAATGTAAATATTATTATCGTAGTTATTAAACTCGAAATCGACTCACAATGTTCAAAAGCATTCGCAGCGAACGCCCCACAATGGTCTGTACGCCTTTTTAAAGGTCATAAACAGATTGTTATATGGGGACAATAAATGACAGAAAGTTTCGATCAAACTTTTAGAGCATTTCCTATAAGCCATTATTAATACACAATAATAACAATATGAACTTTAGTTAATTTGACAAATGCACACCAAACTGAAAAAAAGCTAGCGCGTGATTTTTCGTACACGCGTATTGAAAAATCGTATAGTTTTGTAGTGTCGTATCATATTATGTCCACACAATTTAGGCGGGTCCCGAGTACAACCGTTATCGAGCACACAATAATATTATTTTGTTTGTAAATACAATTATGATTTTTACGATAATCGTTCAGTGGCGACACCTAATGAAAGGATGACAAGGTGGACATTTGCCCCCATATAATTGTAAAATCAGTCCAATTGTTGTTTGGCCGATTGTCGGTGAAATGACATAATTATAGTGTTTATAATTTTGAGGAAATATAATATTATGTAAGCACTAGAACACTTTGGACATGATAATAATTAATATTTATAGTTTCTTACCTCAAATATAATATAGATGTGGATACTATAATCTAAAAATTCTAAAAACAAATTTATCACTCTTAAATCTATCAATGATTTTGAAAAAAATTTCTATAACAGAAGGTATCTACTTAAAAATTTTCGATTTTTCAATAAAGTTGAACGATTGTGTTTTATGTTGTAATTTACAAAGTTCAAAACCTCTAGAAAAATATATAAGGACGTCACTAAGGTAATGACCATAATTATTTAGCTTATACGCGGAAAAAGTTATGTAATATGGGAATCGTATCGAGATAAAAATATAAGTAAAAGTTAGCTCGAGAGTGATGCGTTCTATTTTTTTGTTTTTTTTTTTTTTTAGTTCAGTTGTAAGGGCTAGTCAAAAGTTTTACCCTCTCCTATTAAAAATTGAAATTATGCCACTGTGATCGTTTAAAAAAATAATTTACCTACGTGTCCAGTACGCCTGTGTAACAATAATAATAATAATAATTAGTTTGTCAAGTAATGCATTTTGTGATTTTCTCCGTTCGTCGACAAACAACTATTATAACTGACTAAGTCTGAAATTAGTTATTATTGTTATTATACTCGCTAAGAAAGTTTAGAACATCATTATAGGTGCCTATAGGCAGTTATTGTTACGACCCGCATCTCGATAGGCGATTATTTAGTAATATTATTATTTAACTACCTCCTCCGTGGACAACTATAGTCGTTGTGATCGTCGCCGCTCACCGCGGTAACGCAGAAACTTGGTGAAAACATTTAAGACACATTTTACGCGAATAAAACCTAATATGTTTCGAACCAAAACGCACGGTAAGTAGGTACTTGCCTAAAAATGTTCGCCCTGTCCGGCCCGAAGAAAACGTTTGCTGGAAACACGTTTTTCCGACGTTGTCGCCGACTGCAGTGTTTCTGATTTCCCGTCATAAGCGGTAGGTAACGTAAACGTTTTCGTCGACGGCGATGTCGAAAACATAATATTGTTATGTTTCCGACAAAAATGTTTCTTCTTTGGTCCGCATGACTTAGACAATACATTACATCGTAGTAATTATCCGTTTTATACTCCTGTTTATAACACAAAATAAATGCTGCTAATGAGCCGCTTGTAAGAATGACGAGGATAGCCAATACTGAATCGTTGTCTCTCTCTTCTAATTATTAATTTATTGTATCTCTTATTATATATTTTTTCTGTTCTCTTTGCGTTGTTCATTATGACATTTTACTATTTTCGTTTCTTGTTATATCTTTTAATTGTAAGTTATTATTTCAACCATGTACTTAAATATTTCTTGTAGTGTAACCATTGGGCTACTACCAACCCGTCCTTTTAACAAATAAATTATAAATTAACAAGTATACGATCGTCTCGGGATGTTGTGGCGGACATTTCAACAACGTTTCCTGTACCTACAGGACTATCATTAATATAATGGCACGTCACGACTGCGACCGTCTACCACGGTTACCGTAAAATTATATTAAATATTTCTTCTTGTAATAAAATTATAAAAATAAAACATGTTTGACAATAACTACTTACTGAGAAAAAAACATATACAATTATAATCAAATTTAAAATTTTTATTTTCTATATTAGCAAAAAATGTACCGTGTACTTGTAACACAAATGTTGTATAAAAAAAATATTAAAATAATGATTAGAACAAAAATTATTTCATCTATCAGTTCTTTCTGTTACACCCTGTATTATACAGGCTGTATATATATATATATATATATATGCGTTCCCGCGTCCAAATTGAGAGAAAAAAGAAACATTTTCCGCGTACCTTTAAGTCGTTTATATAATAATATGGAACACAAGCATCGCATTATCTGTAACCTAATAATACAGTCCCGACACGTACCAGCCCGAATTAAAAACTCCACCGTAGGTCCCAGGTCGTTACACGTATTTTATACGTACTTGTGTGTCCGTCCTACCGACTTTAAATTAAATATTGTTCGCAATTTATGACTTTATGACTTACACAGAATGATGGTTCATCGATCATCAAGTTTATTCCTATTTTTTTTTCTTATTAATAACGAATTTATTCGAATATGATTTTTTGTGAATTTTTAAATATAGGCACTTACTCAAGAGACCGTAAAATTTTTAAACACTCAGATTTTTATAATCTTTATGGATTGTTCTGTAACGATACCCGCATGTTTTTATTCAAACGAGAATTGCTCTTTTTTTGTCTCGAGAGAAAAGTTTTTTAAATTTTTTTTTGTCTAAATCGAAATTTGAACGAGTGGTTTTTAAGTTATTTAACTTTGTGTATCAAGGATAGCACCGTGTACATGAAAATTGTTTTGGAAGATATGAGGCTACGATGAACAGATATTCTAAAAATGAAAATTAATCTCAATATCTTATAATTCGTAAAACAGTTATGAGTAATATATATACATATACATATATACATATATATATATATATATATATTATAATAGTGAGTACAAGATTAAATAAAATATTTTTTGTTTTTGTAAATACATTTTAATAACTCGAAAACTTCACGTTTAAGAACACTCTTTGAATGATATGAAAAAATATGGCATGCTTAAAAATACCAAAACTAAATTTTGAATAAATTCATTGCAATCGAAGAAAAAATAAGGTACCTAGAGCATGATCGGTGCGTCGCCCTGTGACGCGTTTTGGCTAGGTAGTACTTAAAAGTCGAACGATTTCATTCGATTCGTATTGACACGACACGCTTCGTATAAAACTCTTGGCAGGAGAAGACAAAAACGATTTATTCTCCAAAATAAATTTAAAGAAACGCAGAATCTTTCTCTTACTGCGTCTAACAGTGTCGAATAGTAGCGACGAGTGTGTACGACTTTTATCATACGCAAACGCGCAGACAGTAAACTAAACCGACGTGAGCCGAGTTCTACCATTTTTCAACAGACGAGTTTGCCCCAAACAATAAACCCAAATCAACAATACAATTTTACGTTCTCTTGAAAACTATAATGCATTTATTTTATTATCCATTTTATGATTGCAATACTGGCTGCACTGGGGAAATAGCATTCACTGCAAATTTAATACATTACGCACATCGATATTTTACCTCAATACATTATACCTATAATCGTACTTAACCGCTCTACAAATATTGTTGACCTATTTTTCGTTTTCAATATCTGTGTGTAGGTATAGTGAAATACGAACGTTAAGAGTAATAACCGTCTTTCCCGACAATTTCACATAAAATATTAATTAATTAATGAGTAATTTTATACCTATAGGTACTCGACGATTTTTACAAATTATAAAATTGTAATTAATTATAATTTTAGTTACAATAATTTTCAAATCATTGTATACGTTCTTAACCTATTACAATAGACTAATACTCTAAGTACCTACTTAAAGTTTAATAACTCAGAAACTACTCGTTAAAATTTCGAATTATATAAAAATCAAAATTTCCATAGAAGATTACTTTCTTAAGAATTAACAATAAAACAAACGTGACTCTCAATCGAAAAAGAAAATTAGTCGTTTTGTGTCATCACAAAACTCTGTTTAAATGATATAAAAAAAATCCAAGTATCTATTTGAAATTGTGGACTTCATAAGGAAGTATACTTGAAAATTTCAAAAATGTTAATTCGAATGAACTAATTTTAAAGGAAAAAAGGCGTGCCTATGGTGAATCACGCTATAGATTATATCAAGTAGTTAACTGATCATGTTATTATATAAACATTTTTTCATAAAAAAAAAATTTCTCATTATCGTACTTAAATTCGCAGAACAGTCAAAACATGTATACCACGAGTGTATTACCTATATCTGTGGTTTTCAACTGTGGTGTCGCCAAGTCTTTTTATTTTAATATTATTTTTATTATACTTTGGTCATAGAACAAGAAACGGAATAAAATATAAATTTTATAGATACCAGTAAATGTATATTGTGTGTTTGAAAAGTATTATCAGGAGGTATATGACATTATTATGACGTCGGCTGTAATATAATACAATCTAGTGGTTAAAAAAACGTACCATACATTAAGAAATTTATTTCCGTAATAAAGAAAATATTATTACTATTATAAAAACATGGGTCTTCAGTTCAGTTCACCTACAAGTATCACGCCGATTTTTTTTTTCACTATTTTCTAGTACCATTTTTATTTTGCCTAGTTAAAACTGTCTGAATTCTAATGAAGTAAATACGATGTGTTTTTTAATAAAACGGTAACACGTGAAACAAACATAATAATGTTTAATGTCCATTTATAATTGTTATTTTTGCAAGGATCCGTTAATTGGTACAAGTGCATGTCACCGTTTATTTGGATCTAAGTTGCGGTGTCGGCTACAGAGAAGCACTGACCTATATAAAAATAAGATGTACTGGTAGATCAAGGGTTGAGTGGGAGAGGGGACTTTATTTCCAACTTGACTTCCTCTCTCTCTCGAGACCCGCTCGTTTCGCGACTATACGTACATGATAATAATGTGTATTTGCGGTAAATCCTTATTGTATCTTAAGACATGTGTCTTAATCCTATGCCGTTACAGCGGCATGACCTCCATTTAGGGTTTTGAATTTAACGATTTCACTGTTCTTGAAATATTCCAATGGAATTATGAAAAATATTATTTTTCTTCCAAACGTGTTCGGTTGTAGATGATTAGAAATGATCGTCGATAACACAAATAAAACACCGATAACGGCTTATCGGCCAATGTTTACGAATTAGTAGATACCTGTGTTAATCAGTTATCGATTTTGTTAATCACTCTTCTGTTGTCCGTTATTTATCATTACTCGATGCAATAAACGGACTTTTAAAAGGCGTTCGTGCCCATCGCAAACGAACGCTGCGCTAAATGAAATATAATAGAACGTCGCCTTAGCGCCGTGACGACATTACGCGTTTAATAACGGATGTCCGGTTGCAGGTATGGCGACCACCGGCTAGCGATGGTGCCCACGTCGGTATTGGTGTTGTGCGGCCTGCTGTCGGCCGTCTCCGTGTGCCCGGCATGGTCGGCCAGCGGCCCTGTCATCCAGCAATGTCCCACACACGGCGAGATCGCCCCTTGCGTGTGCACGGTGAAGAAGAACGGCGGCCTGGACATACTGTGCGAGTTCACCGACCTGCAGCACATATCCAAGACGATGGCCGTGCTCAAGGGCAAGCCGTCGCTGGTCATATTCTACCTGAAGCTCCGGCACAACAACCTGCCCAAGTTGCAGGGTTTCGTGTTCCTGGGCATGGACATCCGGCACCTGACCATACACAACAGCACGCTGGCCGTGGTCGAAGAGTCGTCGCTGAGTTCTATCGGTGAGCGCGATGACGGTGGTTATTATTTCGTTTGCAGCCCGCCATCGGTTGGGTATCGGAAACGTTGGCGCCGTTTGCCCCCGTCCGATTGTATAAGCAGTGCAATTGTTATTTGGTCGGTTTTTGGCGAGATAACGCAGCTATAATTTTTCTTTCTTTATCCGCGATTTCGAAAAAAAAACCTTTATAATAGAAACTAGCTACCTATTTAAAAATTTTAGATTTTTCAATTGCGTTTTAGCAATTTTATACTGTAATTATTTAGACAAATATAAAATTACGCCTCCGGAATACCCGGCTATCATAAATGAATAGTTCCTCCGCGTTTTTTTTTTTACCATAAAATGAAAATATATTCGCCTCGGACACGTATAAAGCTAAGTAAGACTGGAATATTGTATCGATATAAAAATGTTAGTGTAAATTATAGCTTGCAAGCGATGCGATTTATTTATTTATTTTATTTTTTTTTTTTTTGTTCAGTTTTACAAACTGATCAAAGCCTTTTCCCCCTCTTGTTAAAAACTGAAATGACATCACTGTATCGAAAACGGCCGAGGTTGGACGGGGGATGGTGGTCAGAGTACAAGGGAGTGCGGGGACACGAGCGTGTTCTGAGGGGAAAAAATTGTTTCACCGTACCATATTATTATACCAGATGGTCCATTTAAGAGTCTACATCATTTATTACAAAAAGTTTCAAATCTAAACTTTAAATGCTTGTATAAATAGGTAATGAACATATTTTCTGAAATTTGATCTTTATATAGATTAGATCTATTAAAATTATTGTTTTTGTAATATACGTAAAATTAAAAGAAAAAACCCAACTACAGGCAATTTATTGTGTTATAAATATTTATATTTATATAATTTTAGTATACCGAATGACAACAATAACAGTTCGGTCCGGACTACTACAAACGGAGCCATACAGTCTGGTCCAAGTTTTTTTTCAGATCTGACCGTCAATCCGGTTCTACTTTATTAAATTAAATTAAACTACCAATCTAGTCCAATCTAAAAAAATGTAGCCGCCGGTTCGGTCCTTTATCAAAACTTTAAGTCCGGTCCGGTCCCTAAAATAACAGACCATTCAGAGCATTACCACGCACTCGGTTTTTTTTAAATAGATTATAAAACTTCACGATTTTTTACACAAAGTGTGTATCTCGACGGAAACCAAACACATAAATAATTTACTGCTTAATAGTCGTATAGGTCGTAGCGCAATGCACGAACTTCCGGTTTTCTGAACACTGTGTATATTATATTATATTTTATTGAACGGGGACTCTACATTGCGCGCAAAACGACTTATAGCGTTCCCGTTTTCATGTTTTCTCTCTTTTTTTTTATATATATTCGTTAGTCATAACTTATAACCGAGTTTATATTATAACTTATAACCTCCCTCCGTGGACACTTGAAAAGCTTACACCGCGAGATACCCTGTACGGCGTGGAGATGTCGGCTGGTATATAATCAATACCCGATGTCAAGCCCCTCGAGTCATCGTCAACACTCGAACGTAAAACACACACAATAATATTAAAATATAATATAATATATAATAAGGAAAATATTAATGTGATGTAGTGAAATGAATATTATTATAATGATTGACGTGCAAATGTCGACGGAGCGTTGTAACAGCGACGTGTAATAATAACATAATAATATTATTTTAATAAATTTCGTGTACGATATTATACATAATAATAATAGTATTATACATTATTATTAAACGTCTTTAAAACCGGCGTGCGCGCATATCGTGTGCGATCAATTTTACATTTTGTCGAACTGATTTTGGGAATAATTTTCCTGAAAGTTGAACACCTAGCAAGTGCAAAACACCACGAGAATGTCGAAAGCATTACGGGTATGATTAATACATCGTCGCTTCCGTTTTCCCGACACATTCTCACATGTTCAACCTATCGAAAAAGTTTAAACGATTCTTTTTGTTTCAGCCCATAAAAGTTCTCGACAAGAATAACACTTTCGAAAGTAACAAATCCGGTAGGAGGCGTCATGTATGTTTGACAATTTTCCAAAACACTTTTATTGCGAAATATCAAAACACAAAAACCGCTTCTATTCTCATTTTTACTGCCGATCGACGTTCTCCGCCCTCGTTATTGATTTTTTTACTTTTTCCGAATGAATGTTGCATTTTTTCTGCTGAACTCTTCTGTTTACTTATTTACGACGAGTCGACTTTTAATAATACAATAATTAGAGTTTTCGTGTTTTTAACGGATGTATACAATATATGTCTATATTATATGTAGGTATACGTTTTGAAAATAACTTTTCTATAATTTAAATTCATCTGCCAAGAATATTCCCCTCGGAGCCGTAGATTTTTATTACTAAAATGTCACTTCCTTAAAGGTTTATATTTTATATAAACAACAATACTCGTTGATCATCCTTTGCGTGATTGTTGAACTCAGACTTGACATTACGCAACACGCTATTGTTACTTTAAAGGCACTCAAACATAAACAACAAACACTATATACTAAATTACTAACGTTAAACGCAAAACGAATAAATATTTTAATTATTTTAATCGACGAGTGGAGTCGTAGCTTGTGTAAATATAATAAGTACTATATATTATATTTTATTATCATATGTTTAAAACAGACTTTATACAGTATCCGTAACAAATCAAAACTTTTTTATTAGTTTAAATAAATTGAAGTTACGAGTCATCATCAATCATGTATAATATTATTTTTTGATATTACGTAGTTAGGTACTTCAATTCCTGTCGATGTTCGGTAGTTTTTCAAAAAACCGCGTTCAACAACGATTCTCAAACTTTCTTTTTCGCGTATCACTCATGTGTATTATTCACTTTTCGCGTACTGCTTATGAGTTATAACTAAAAATAGAACTATTCAAAATTGCAATACACGTCTTTCAAGTAGTAAAGCAGTAAAATACTACAATATAATTATTTTTTATTTATTAACAAAAATGTACTAGTTTTTTTTAAATTAAATATGTTAATTAATTTAACTAAATGTATAAATTGTAATAAATATGTATGTGTAAACAAATTTTATAAATTTTATTCATTTACTCTTCGTTCTACCGCCGTGTGGCCTTTCGCGTACCACCAGTGGTGCGCGTACCATAGTTTAAGAACCACTGGCGTATAAGGTTTAATATCACGATAATAATTCCTCGAGCTGTTTTCGTTCTTCGTATACTAAACCCTTACTGTCGATAACCATATATTATATTAATGTTTATCTGTGTGTACGAATTATATAGGAAAAGCACTCACCCAATTAGACTTGTCTCAAAACTCGTTAAGCAGCGTACCGACTCCGGCGTTGAAGAGCTTAGATCGGCTACTGATATTTAATTTGAACCATAACAAAATCACCGCCATCCACGCAAACGCTTTCGAGGGAATGAGCACGCTGGAGATATTGACCTTGTACGAAAATCGGCTTACCAACATCGAGGCCAATGCGTTTGCCGGCACAGAGAAGTAATTTCATATAGAAATTTTCTATTTTTTATACGGTATTTCATCAAGACGTAGGTATATAGATTATATATGATCTTAATCTGCCTACAGGAAACTGAAACGATTAAACATCGGTGGTAACGAACTGAACCGGGTGCCAACTGGAGCTCTGCAGACGATGGACAACTTAAAGAAATTAGAAATTCAAGAAAATAAGATCACGTCGATCAGCGAAGGCGATTTCATAGGTAATTATTATCGCTGTTGAAAATTCGGTATTTTTTACTCCGAAATATTGTTAATATAGCGTTTGAGGAAAACTCGAGCTTATAATGTTATAATATACGTAATTACTTTTGTTCGTTATTTTAATACGTGAAAACTTATTAATATCCGCTAATTCATCGTAAATTATTAATATTAACTGTGAACTTTCGTGGCTCTTATTGAGTTACCAAGCAGACGAAAATATTAAATAAATTCAATATTAATAGCTAAAATAATAATTTATCACAACACACATGACACATAAATTAAATCACGTTTGTTAAATTAAAGCATTCGTCATACGACATCCGTCGCTTTTATAAATGTTTCGTTTTTTTTTATTAAAAATAATTTCAATGTTACTTTTTTTCAAAACTCGAGAGCTCTTATAAACATGTTCTGGTGTACAGGACTTATATTATTCTTTTTACAAGAGTATATATTTTGTTTTATAAGTATGGGATTTTCCTTCTTATCCACGAATCGCTTTTAACTTAAATCTGAAGTATTATTTAAGTAGTTCAGAGATAATATAGTTAAAAAAAAAAATACTTTAAAAAAAAATATGTATACATTTGAATTAAAATAATGATTAATGAACGAGAATTCCTTACAGTGTTTGTTTCGAATAGTTTTAAAAGATAATAATCATTTTTCATAATTCTTTGGCACTTGTAAGCATAAGAATTATTCGTGTATCTACCTACTAAAATAATTATAGTAATAAGACTTATTTGTAGAACAGAAATACAAAATAATAAATAAATTAAAATTATTATACAACTACAACACTCCCTATAAGCTCGGATTGCATTAGAAGAGTCAAGTTCTAAACAGTATCGTAATTTATGTTAAAATTATACAATATAAACTATACATATTTATACAGTGATTTTTTACTTACTTTATAAATAAAAAACAAGACAAAGTAATTATAATATTAGGATTATAAACACTCTTTATCAAAATCTAAATTTTATATAAATAATTTAAAATTATATAAATTAATATTAAATTTTGTACATAAAGATACTCTTACAATAATTAAACATTTTTTTGTTATCTAAAAGTACTTTACTATTCGTTACAGTATTTATACTATAATATAATGTTAATGTACTAATGTAATAATAAACTGACGTATACGTTTATATATATTATATTATAATAATTATTTTTTACAATAAGTATCTTATTTTTATGATAATATATTTTAAAAAGCACATTCATATAGAATAATTAGTCAAAACTGTGTATATTTAGTTCAAAAAATTTTACTTTTAAATTTACTCAGTAAAAATGTGATTTAACTATTAATAATTCTTTTTAATTTCTCTAGCTGAATTTTATACGAACAGCCCCAAAACACTATTCTATAACTTAAAACAGATTATACTCAGAATATGTGTATAATCCTTTTTGTATAAATATTAAAAAATTATTTCACGTTTTTGAAGATCATAATATTCGACAAATAATAATTATAATGTAATATAATATCTCAAGTCTAAAATAAAAATATTTTTCGATAAATTATAAATAATAACAATAATAATCATAATTATCGTATATTCATTATTAACTTAATTATGACTGAGATTATAATAAATAATTATCATAAATAAATGTTTATAACTGCAATGGTGGTGACTGTTTTTTCACTCTTTTCATGTCCATCGAATATACTTTTCAGCCAAACTCATAATTGCTGTAGTTCTTTTATCTAACAGACTTTGTCTATAAAAATAAAAAACTATACCGTTGGGCATAATAGCTATTTGATTTTAAAAATTTTATTGTTTAAGGTTTACAAACATTGGATATGCTGATCTTGGCGCACAATTATCTCAAACACATACCTGCCAAAGTTTTTCGACATTTGCCCCTACTGAATTCGTTGGAATTGGATGGAAATCAAATATCGAGTATCGACGAAGAGGCATTTTTTGGTTTGGAAGGTAAGAATATTATGATTTCTGAAAAAATGATATTACGCGCAATACATTTTATAACATGTGAGTATAAAAAAGACGAAAATTACAGTCAACTGTTTTACTACCTAGGTAGGTAGATAAATCATATTCATTTTGAAAGTTCATACATTATACATAAAATATTTTCGGTAACTCTGCATCTCTCGAGTGATGAGACAATTAAATTATCACCACACGCAGTTCTCGACTGTAAATAACGTACAAAACTGTCGAGTACAAAAATATTTTAAGTAATAAAGTCGTTGTTGTTATGTCGAACACATCAAAAGACAACCACGTTTACCGTACTCGCAAAAAGCTCAATAAACATCATGACGTAGTAATAGTTTTCAATAACAACAACAAAATGTGATGCCTTATCTATATATATGATCACCTGAGCAACACGTTGGTAGGTAGGTACTTAGGTAGTTTCTCGATAAGGATAATAATAATAATATAGAATTATATAAAAAATTATCAATAATTCCCGAATCGAATACACCCTGCGGTATACCATCTACTGTAACCGTTAGGAAACTCGCGTTTTTTCCTATCCTTCGAAAAGATTATCATCATCATTGTTATTATTGTTATAGACATAGGCGTGCGCACAAGGGTAGCAGGATGTGCTCTTGCTGCCACTAAACGGCTCAAATTGATTTTAAATGGCCGAACGGGTTCAATCTGGGTGGCCATCATATAATGCTCAATATAAAGTTATTTAGATAGGTATACAAAATGTGTATTAAATTACCAAGTTAACCTATCCTGTGTTTAAAGGTCTATCCATTTATCACAGTGTTTTATTGACATTCATTAAAGATTTATAAAATAATAATAATGTCATATTTTAAATATCATAATATTATGTATTTCTAATTAAATTGATCTCTAAGCCACCTAATCAAAATATAACAGATTTTGAGGGGCTATATTATATATATATAATAATATGAAAGATAAAAAAAAATGATTGAAATGAGCCATTAAGAAAAAATAATAGGCTGGAGTCAATGCTTGCTGCACCTGACTTGAAACTCTACGCACGCTTATGATTATTGGTACGTGTTTAAAATATTAAATATTACGATGGATCCACCACGCCGCCGCCATGGCTATTTATATTGCACTCCTGTAGTTACACTTAAACGCGATATATTATTATAATATATATAATGTATATAAAACAAATTCAAATGTACCTGTTTAATACGTATATCACGATACCAAATAAATCAGACCGGGATTAAGGGTCCATTGAATTAATGTTCTTTTGTTACAATATCTGAATAATCTTTCGGCGAAAGATTCCGAATTCGTGCCACAGGAAATCATATATTATAATATTGGTGAATATACCTCTTGTGCGTTTTATTATAAAATAAACGAAGTAAAATGAAATATGTAAAACCGCGAAAATAATATAATTGTGATGACAAAACAAAAAATTACTTTACCGCGAAAACAATAGTAGAGTATACGTATGTATAAAATAATATAAACGAAGGATTTTTACTCGTCTATTATCAAACTATAAACGGTCGTAAATTTCACCGCGAAAAGAGCAATTCGGATCAACATCCGTGGAAGTAGATATAAGTAATCGCTTTTACAGTGTGTTTAAACATTTGTTCCAAAAAATTCCCATAAGAACAGTTTTAAAACTCGGGACAAAGAAGATAATTCTATCGCGGATAAGAAATACGCACAACACAAACGGTTTATAAGTCGAAAACCACTATACAATATACACATTGCTTCTTGTAATATTCTATGATATTATATACAAGCGATGTGTAATTATAATATATTATAAGATATACACATACATCGAGTTCAGATAGCTAGAAGGTGGCGAATCTGAAATTTAAACGCGATTTAAAAATTGTAATTCACCTTCAAATTATCCGTACGACGCTTCTCCCAACAACACACACAAATAATCAACAGTCATTTCGTCAATGACAGATTTATCTTCTAACGATCTTTTCTTATAACCATCAAAAAATTAAACCTATAAACCTATGTTTTTCAAATTAGAAAACCCTATTAATACCATAAATTATTTAGCAGAGAATATTTCTGAAAACGTTGGCGCATAAAAAATCAAAATTCAAACGAATAATTTTTGAGCTATTTAGTTTAGTGTGTTAAGGATAATAGGCTCATGATAATGAGTTTAAAAGACATTATGTAGGCTATGATGATTTAAAAATTTTAGCAAATAATATTAATCCATTATCATCTATATTTTGTAAAAATTGTCAGAGTATAATAAATACTAAATCCAATATAACATATATTTTATATTTTTGTAAAACCGTTTTTGAAGACTAAATTATCCTTAATATAAATATTTTAATAATTGAAGAACTACTGATTTTAATTTTGTCTTGGTTTGTCGACGTTTTCGAAAAAAATTATCAACTAAATAAATTACAGTAAAAAAGTTAGATGTTCTCGTTTGAAAAACAGAAAATATCATCACCGCGGGTCACTTTGTAACTAATACAAAAAATCTTAAGAATTCGAAAAATATGGTTTTTAAGTATGTTAAAAAATTCCGAAAAACAGAACTTAAATATTCATCATTAAAGGAAAAAATTGAGGTAGCTGACTGCTTAGTAGCGCATCACTCCGTATAATATAATATGTATTCAAATATTATATAATATCTCGCGAGTCGCAATAGGTATAATCGGCGTGATACTCATTACTCGCTAAAATGCACGCATGAACCTTGTTGACAAATCTGACTGGTGAATCGAGGATTTTTATTTTTCCATACAATATAACCGCAAGATCTCGACGCCGTTTTGAAAACGTACGGTCGCCGTGGATACCTATTACCTACCAGATCTATAATACATACCTGTGTGTATGTATACTGTGAGAGCGTGACGAGGTGAGAAAAAAACACTCGAGCCGCAAACAGGGAGCTTATATATATATATATATATATATATAAGTAAGGGCGGGAAAAAAACGTAAAAAAAAAAAAAGCTCGTTAAAAATAAATTACGAACTCCGCAGAAACGGATTTACAACGAACGCCGTCGCCGCGTATTCCTCCGAATGGACGGACGTGTCAAAAGCACTGGGGAGGAGAGCTTGTCCGTTTTCGTCCGCTTTTCATTTTGCAGAGAGACCTCATCCCAGGTCCGCTCGGGTGACAGTCGGAGAGTGAGAGATGCGCAGCGAATACGGTAACGAAGACTGAGGAGGGGTCGGTTAGAGGGACGAAGGTTGCAGGCAGAACGGCCAAGAGACCCACAAGTATTATTATAATATCACAGACGACAGCCTGCATCGTGATATGCGCTCTTTTTTCGGGACACGATTCTGCCAGCACGAAAATAAAATATGATGTCGCGTTTTCCGAATTTCCTTTCCGGCGAAAAATTTGAAAAATCTGTCAACCGTGTAATGGACGGGTGGCTCCCAAAAGACCCAGCCGCGACGGTACGCGGTTGTCATCATCACGGAATGCACTGTCACTCCGTTAAGTGTATATCATTATGAATTATAAAAATATTAAGTAAACAAAACTCTTATCGTAAAATGTACAAATTTAGCAGGAAGTTTTTTTTTTAAATATATATCGAGCACTTAAAATTAAAAAAAAAATTGTTAACGAGGGTTTGAGATTTTAGGTATCACAAATTTAAAACACCTATAATTATACACCCCGTTGTGTCCGTTCATTTGTTGGTCACCATTGCATAATAATTTAGGTAATTATACCAACGATTATAGACGTTAAGAGATTTATTTGTTGACCGTATTATTTAAGTCTGTACCTACATAAATTATCCTATCCTATATGGAATTTATAGTTTGTTGCGTTGTAAAGAAATACGTTTAGAAACCGGGAATTTAGCAAGCTCGCATAGTGAGCTTTTCTAACTATTGTTTGAGATATAATGTAATATTAGAACGTCGTTTATTTTTCATTTATATTATTTTCTGGAAAAAAAAAACTAGACCAATAAAATCAGTATCCTGTTCAGCCAACAAAAATTATTGACGTTGGAAAAATGAAAAGAGCGTGCTCGATCGCAATATTAAGGACGTGCTCCGTTTATAATAAGGATCTCGTTCAATCGTATATGCTTACTGAAATACAGGTATATGGGTAAGTACTATAAAATATGCAGCTTTGTCTGAATCGTGACGTTATAACAATCATCGATGCTAATCGAGTCCACCGGCAAAAATATAAATCCAAAAATCTCTACGATTAGAAATATAACAAAATCAGAATTTCGACAACTAACGTTACAGTATGATATCATACGAGCGTATGGTGTCAACAGTACGCACAATATACAAAATGTAACAGAAAGACCGGAGGAATAAAATTGTATGCAAATTAAACGCATATGAAAATAAATAATGGAAATTATAACATGGATGGTAGTAATTATAATTTAAAATTTGCTTAATATGTCTGAAAAGTCCTAAAGAGAATGTGTTTTGTAAAAAATCATTGCTTTTCGAAAGAATTTAATCCCAAAAAATATCGATATTTTAAAAAAATTAAAAAATAAGCTGCTCGATTTAAATGAGCGTTTTTACTTTTTACCATCGGCATTTATCTAAAAAATTAGATTTGAAAATCGGCTGTTTTCGAAAAAAATAATTTCGTTCGTCGGGTCGTTCTATTGCGCTGCACCTTGTATATCGGTACGCGACGCACACAACTTTCGGTCGCCCCGCACGTATGTGTCGTCGTGTGTCGTCCGCCGATCGATAAAAGTGTAATTATATATCGCCACGGCCTACGGTCGACGCAGACAGCCTGGCGCCTCCCGCACGATATTATTATTACAGTGCGTTAGCTATGGTTACCTCGTGTGCAATATAAGAGCGGCAATAAAACGATGTATTATGTCACTTTACGACCAGCTATTATCAGTTGGCGCGGCGCACGTGTGGGTACACTCGAGTGTGTATGTGTGTGTGCGTGTGTTTGCGCGCGCGTTTTAGTTCTTGTTGACTTAACGACGGACCATAAACTTTTCCCCCCGGAGGGATGCATTTGTCCTCTAGGAACCCGATTCCCATTTGAAACTCGAAAACTACTTACGCCCGCGTCGACTTTAGCATCAGATATCACCAGCAATTATCTGCAAAAAGGACTACGTTTTTCTGAGCCATAGCCGAAATAATAAAGCGTCAGGACCGTGTTTTCGACGAACGGCAATTCAAACTTTTTCCTAAAAATATTTCTACAAAAACGGTATTCCGGACGTAAAAACGTCTCTCCCGAACGTTATACGAACGCATTCTCACTATAATAATATTATGTGGATATCTCAGTTATAACATTTCCTACTCGAATTACGTCAATAGTAAAATTCCGCTTAGAAAAACGTAGCGATTATACGTTATTCGTATAGAGAACAAGTCGTTTTCCCCTCTATTCCGTTTAAAACATTATTTATTTTTTAACGATATTGTTGAAAATTCAAAGCGTCAACCGTTAGCCGCCTACTCGGTCCGTATTTGGACAATAAAGAGTTATACCAACTGTAACTGTATCTTAAAATAAAACGGCAGTGTATTTTTTGGGGTTAATTACAATTTTCGGTTTAAGTCTATGTCGTTGAGTTGATATGGTGGGATGAAGGTAAAATGTCTAATCGAAATAAACAAACTCTGCGGAAAATGTCGAAAACCTCTTTTTCGTTCGTACGACCGTGAACCATTCGTAGTCGGCCAAAATTTTCGGGTTTTTATTTTAGTTTTTAAACACGAGCAAACGAGAACGAATAATTTATAATATTAATGCCCAACGCGTATCGTAATACGCTGCACGGCGCCGGGTAGACTGTCCGTACCTCCTCATAATATTATGGCTATAATATAATATTATGCGCGTGTGATTTTTTTATGGTTTTTTAAACTGTACTATGCATATTCATACGTGACGAGTCTTATCCTCTGGCATTAAATCACAATGAACCGCTGTGCATGAGTATACCCACAATCCCTTCGGCCTGACCGCCGCGGTCTACTTACTCGCCACCGAGTTTATTATAATATATTAATATTATTATTATTATTATTATTATTATTATTATTATTATGACAACGCCGAAAACGCGTCAACGGCGTGGCGCGTGCACCGTCCGTAAAATATATTATATAATTATAAGACCACCCGACTTTAGGCCGAATACATAATTAAAGACCGATGTACGAACTCTTGCCACGGTGTCCGTCTCGAATTAAATAGAACCTAAATAATAATTTGTATTTATATACCGCGTTTGCTGAATCAAAAATATAGTAATAGCCGGTAGGTATCAGTGGCGTGGTGAGAGGGGTTCATTTGATGCCTAGGCGTCATGGTGGACATTAGTGTAATATCTGTCAATGACATAATGTTTAGATAGAAAGATTTATTGTTATTTTCAAATAATATACAAGTTGATTTAACATAATAGAACAAATGCGAAAATAAATTATCTTCAGAAGCCTGAGCTCGTGGGGAGACGAGGTTCGAGAGTTCGTAACTTTTCATATCATAATTGTATACATATTTATTTACTCAGTTCTTAAACCTAAATACAAATAATTAAAAATATGTTTATTTTTATTTATGAATAGGTACACCTGTACAAGGTTGTAAATTGTCGTTTAGGGTAAATCAAAAGTCAAATTCGACATAAAACTGAGGGAAAAGCCCTCTTTGCTAATTCTAGGTTTGAGTCGGTAAAATATTAGAAAGTATATAGGGTACATCAATGTCAATAGTTTTAAATTTTCTTCGATTTATGTTTTTGAAAATATTTCAAGTACAGTCTACTCGAGTAAGAGGTGGGTGGATAAGTGCTTAAATATATGTTGTGCGTCGTGGTTTATAAATGTTCAACACGGCGCCGGTAGGTATACCTCCTCGTACATGCGTGATACCGCGACCGCCATTCGCGTTTCTCTACCGGCGAGAATTCATGGTTGCCGTCTCGAGCAATAATTCACACTTGTTGTTGAGAATGTATATTCGTCGGACGCCCAACGATCGAATCCCGAGACTTGTGTTTGGATCGCGTCCGAGGGGTGGAATGATTTATGAGCATTTCGTCCGAATCACTTCTGGTACAACCAAACGGGCATAATATTTATTTTATTTTATAGGCTGCAGGCGAATCTATAATATGACTTCCGACCCAGTCGAATCAGCCGAGCTAGACGTGCCGACGACGGCTCTCGAGTGTTTAACGTTGCGTTCGTGCCGGGTATATTATATTATATGCATATTACGTTATTCAAAGATATAATTTGCAGTATAATAATATTGTTGTGTGTCGCGTATAGTAGAAAAAGTTAAACATAAACGGTTTGAAAAAAATAAACGTCATACCTACGCAAAGTGTGTCGTTGCGACTGATAACAGCGGTAACGACTGCGCGTCGCTCTCTTACTATTGTGATAATGCGGATAACCACCTCTTTTGCAGATATGTTTCAAAGACCTATAAATAAATGGTCTGATAAAGGAGAGAGAGGTCCGGGGGCCAACATTGTTGGTAAAAGATAGCATGCAACTTAAGGCCATTTATACCCGTTAATAACGAGAGAGAGAGAGTGAGAGAAAGAGAGAGAGAGAGTGAGAGAGAGAGAGAGAGAGAAATTCAACTACAAAGATAACGAGATATTAAAAAAAAAGATAGCGTATATACGTTAGGTCCCATCATGTGCACAGATATTTACTATCTCTTTCCAACAATGTTGGCTCTCGGCAACCCGTAACAGGGTATGTAGATATTGAAGAAGATAAAGCGGGTGATTGTGAATTGTGGTTGAATCTGCAGTTTAATGACTGGCAATAACCTAGCGCAATAAATATCATTATTAATAATGCGCTTAACTAATTCAGGATGATTAATCTCAAGCACGCTCCCACCGGGATTCGTCGTTCCCATTAATAATAAATCTATTCAAATTCCGAATTTTGTAATTTTTAAGTGTCAGTAAGTGTCAGTTTTTAAGTGTGTAATAAGTACATAAAGACCATATTTTGTATGATTTAGATTTATTGTATTATTCAACAAATATAGTATTCTACGTGGAAATACAAACTTCATTTTTCAAACTAGAACCAACATATTTTTACTGCGAATTGTTGATTAGCTGATTTTATTGGAAATGTTGGTGTATCTAAATTAAAACTCGAACGAATAGTTTCTGAATTATTTCAATATCTATACTAAGGATAATGGTTCTTCAAAATAGGTTTGAAAATATATAAAATATAATGCCTATGTATATTTAATATACCTAGCCGGACAGACCATATATCTGAAATATCATCCATGCCTATTTTTATGGACCTATTAATTAGTACACAAAGTTAAATAACTAAAAACTGGTCTATCAAATTTCGATTTATATAACTAAAAATTGTCGAAAAAGTTAGAAAAAGGATGATTGTCATTTAAAAAAAATAAGTTGGTAACTGGACACTCGTTACATAGTTAAATGATAAGATTGCTAAATCTTAGCATTCGAAAATATTACGGTCCTATATTACATATACTCAAAATTTCCAAAAATCAAAATTCAAGCAAATTAATTATCAAAGAAAAATGAGTGGTGAGATTGCTTAGTGAATCGTCCTTTATACACAGTTTTTTAATTGCTAGGTCGTAAAAATAACGTAACAATAAAAAAACAGTCATCCAAATTAGACTTTTAAAAATCAACAATAGAATAAAAGATTAATTTACAAAAATAAACTGCAGAGACGAATAAAAAATCCATTTAAGTCGGATTTGCGTGAAATACACACGCGTCACATATGTATCTGTGCAGGTACACGGACGTTTTTTAATTATAGGTAGCTTTACACAATTATATGAATTTTACAAACAATGTGCCATAATTAATAAATCGTTGAACATTAAACCTGATCCGCACAAACAATAATAAATTATTGTTTCACTGTAAATATTGACGTCGTATGCTTTTAAACGAAAAAGCTGTTTTTTTTTCATGTTTGCCCGAACTCTCGAAAGACCAATTCCGAGAGTTTTTTGTGATCTGTAAACATATTGTTTAAAACTTTGACATTTATAATTTATCAAACAATACATCATATAATAATATTGTACAGTTATAATATTCATACTTACTACATCGTGAAGACGGAAGTTAAATCATCTTCATTTTTATTATTTTTTTTTTTTTTTTGAGGGGGGGAGGGGTATTATATTTGTTGCAAAGTAAGTGTAAAATTAACTTCAATGCACTACAAAAAAAATATTAAAAATTTAAAAGTGCATATTTTTGCATATTTAGTGATTTTGTTGGTTTAAAATAGTATATTTATTGATTTTATATCATTTTTTAGACATATCAGAGCAGATAAATGATAAGTTAATAATATACAATTTGAAAATTTGGTAATAAAAATAATAAATAAATTAACAAAATGTATATTTATTTTGAAAGTTTTCACTAGGCATTATTGTACCGTGTTTTTCAAATCCCTAGTTGGCATTAAATTGCCCGTTTTTATTAAAAATTATAAAATATAAAAATATTTGCGTTTATGAAAATTGTGAGAGAAAAAAGTGAATATTTTTAAAGCATATTTGTACTTTTTTATGTGCATAAGTGCATGCATATTTAGTACTTTTTAAGTCCATTAAGTTCCGATCCCTATATAATAATTTAATGTACACAATAATTAATAAACGCGTGAATGAATATCGACATAGTTTGTAAATATAACACAAAATTGATTTAACAACTTTCCAAGAATAATAAAATGATAATATGCCCGTAGCATAATATATAACAACAATAAGAGATGTGAGAAAATAACAATGATTATTGTTTGTGCAGCTGATAAGTCGTGTCTTCATAAAAGACCAGTGGCGTGGTGAAAGGGATTCAACGATGCCTAGACGTCATTGTGCACATAATATCTGTCAATGACGTAATGTTTATCTTTATTTATAAATAAGTAGATGCGCATAATTGTAAATTATCATATAAGGCAAATCAAATATCAATTTTAACATAAAAAATGGAAAAGCCTCTTAAAATTTGCTAATCCCCTTGATTTAAATTGTTAAAATATTAGTAGGTAAATAGATGCTTCAATCTTTAATAGTTTTTAGTTTTCTTCAATTTAATAAATTGAAGAAAAGTATAGTAAATTGAAATTAAAAAAAAATTTTTTTTCAATTTATAAATTGAATTTATATGGGTGGGTAAGTACTAGTGCTCTACATGATCCGGTCCTAACATATAAAAATTGTCGACTCGTCGGTGTAGTCCAGTTGACTAATTTAAAATAGCCTAGTGTTATTTTAAAATAGCAAATAAACAGATTTAAACGAAATGTAATTCATAAAATATTTATTGAATGTATCTAACTGTTTTTTGTTTATGTTTTTTAATTCAATTTTACGTAAGTCATTTAAAATTTAATATTTCTTACGAAAATTAAAACAAATGACATAGATTTAACATAAAATTATTATAACATTGTATAAAGGTAATTATTAAAGTTTTAGAAAATCCTTTACACGTACACTCAACGATAGAACATGTCAATATTGTCGGATGAATATAAACATATACCATTTTAAAATATTATATATTCTCTACAAGAAAAGTCTCAAAGTTTTCCAACTTAAAGTCACGTTTTTTTTTTGATCTTTTGGTCTTTATAAGCAATAAAAAACATTTACCTAAGAAAATCATTTTTAGGATGAGAAAAATCAAGATGGTAAAATAAATAAAAATAAACATTTATCTCTATTTTTTATTGTAAGCGCTGCGCCGTTAAAATAAAAATACAACAAACGTGATACTTTACGAATGTAGGTAATTCAAAAGATCAGATATACATGTTTATTCGCCAAGACGTATGCTGGATCCATTTTTCCTCTAATAATGAATTTATTCAAATTCTGATAGGTGTTTTAAATTTTTAAGTATACTTATAAAATAGGTACTAAAAATAATGGTCATTAAAAACAGTCTTATATAAAATATACAACATTATTTGTAATATATTTAATATAGTAGGTACACCTACTTCTTAAACTCATAATTTTTTTACAAATTATAAAATGAAATCTATAAATGAATATTATTTACTAAAATGTTCAAATCAACAAGTCAAAGCTCCATATCATCTCAACATTCTTAACCTATATCAATCATGGAAACTTAGAATATAATCTTCAGTAATTTAATTTTAATGACTCAACAAATCGTTAAAATTTTAATTTAAGATGCATTGAACTATTCAAAAAATTCATATCCATAAAAGAATGTCAACAAACCATTTGTTTTATTTCTCTAATTCATGCGCAACATAGACAAAACGCATTCATGGAAAACTTTTTTTTATAGTTATTAAGTAATTTTGGAGTAAAATCACCCTTTACAAAAAAAATAGAGATTAATATTTCTCGGTGTTTGACAGGCATCTGATTTTGTCTAAATATTGTCTAAAAAAATGTAGGTACCTAATATCCATTTAAATGTACAAACAAAACTTTATTTTTAGTAAATAAAATACAAATTCAATATGTCAAACCCTCAAAAATAGTATTTTCTATAATTATTTTAATAGGTGATTTCATATTAAGATTACTAAAAAATTGTAAAAAACGATTTTTTATGAATGCGTTTTCATGCGCATAATCAGAAAAAAACAAATAGTGCACTGACATCCCTTCAATAGTTGACGATACAAAAGATGGTTCTCATTTGAAAATAATGAAGTTATATCGCTACGAAACACTCCTCAAGTTGCATAAAAAAAATCTAAGTATTTTAAAAAATGACTCTTAATTATAATTAAAATTCAAAAAATCATAATTTGAATTAATTCATTATTAAAAGGGAAAATGGGGTTTAAGCATAGGTACTTGGTAAATTCCCCCAGTAACATGTATTATAAAAGTGAAA
Organism: Pentalonia nigronervosa; assembly: GCA_014851325.1. Taxonomy (NCBI): domain Eukaryota; kingdom Metazoa; phylum Arthropoda; class Insecta; order Hemiptera; family Aphididae; genus Pentalonia; species Pentalonia nigronervosa. The sequence continues at coordinate 65,457 of JACXSJ010000483.1, read as the reverse complement.
TGAGTTTTTTTTATATTTCGTTGTACATCTTTTACCTAACAAAGGTAAATCCTCTTTTGCTACTTTGATTCAAAAAGCACAAAATTAATTTTATCTTTAGATTAAAATGTATTTCAGGAAATAATAATACCCAAAAGGCAAAAACAATTATATTACATTACATGTATAGTCTATTCAACTTTCATTTTTAATTGAATATTGCATCCATATATTAAAATAATTGAACTATGTATTAACAATACTTACGTATAAGGGACTACTCAAATTGTACTAAAAAAAATAAGTAATGGATTTAAAAAATGTTTTCAAAATAATATGTTAACGTTAATCAGCGTGGTTAAGTATATTATTGTGCTATACAACAATTACCTACCTAATTACTATCCTAATTTTTATAGCCAATTGTAATTTATATTTTATTTTTATTTGAAGCACTCAGTTATAAAAATAATTCAAAGCCCTGAAGTGGAATATAGATTATATTCTACACGAGAATGACAATAATAATTTACGCTTCAATTTGTACACATAGATAAAATAAAAACAAGGCGTTATTGTTACGTTAAATATTTTTTTAATTTTTTTATACGCACACTATGATAAACTAAGGGTACATTTTTAACAAACAATTATTTAAATATTTCTCACATAGTTATTGAATGTACCAAAATTGGTTTAGTTCAAATTTGCGATTGGGTGTTTAAAATATTATCGAATAAGGTCGATAAAAAAAAAGTGTACTGATAGTCTTATTATATTTAAATATGAATAATATATTATTTCAAATTTAAAGCAGTTTTTCTTTAAAATTGTTGTATACTATTTGTTCCAAAATAAAATATCATACAAAAACTATGCATTGTAACATTATATTAAAATTTATGGAAAATTCATGAAAAAAATCGACAAAATAGCTTATATTTAATCAATCTAAAATTCATTGTAAATCTTTACATGTAAATATTACTAAACAGTTAATGGTTTACGAGAAAAGTTGCATTATTATTGCACCATACATATAGGCCATATAGATTTTCCATTCGAATATCTTGATTTTAATTTCCGGAGTGGCCCGAAAGTGATGTTGGTTTTACAATAACGTATCCATTTCCCCAGAGAACATCTTTTTAGGTGATAAAAGGCTTACTAAGATATCGATGTTATGTCAATTACATAGAAAATCGACACACAGATTGCACTTAAGTGGTTTGCCTTCGGTTAGAGTTAGAAAATACGATGGTCAAAATTACACTATAGAATCATGTACTTAAATCAAATAAAGAAAAATATACCATTTTTTGCCAACAGTTCCTTGGGCGCGCATTATTATTATCTATAATATTTAGACTATTAATTATGCACTGATACGAGTTAGGGTGATTATAGTTTTAATTGGATTTTGTATTTATTTTAATTTTAGTTCTTAATAAAATAAATTATCATCATAGCTATAAAATAAAATATTATCACCGAAAGTTGTGAGCCTATATTGCAGTAACGTTTAAAAACTGATGGTTGTTAATATAACAAAGTTGACCGTTCAATTTATTTTTAGGGTCCTGAAACTAAACAACGAATAAATGATATAGAAGGTTTTATGGCTCGATGCCAAACACTATAGAGACAAAAAACTCGAACGTATAATAGTTTTTTATGTGATATTTGGTGAAATACATGTCTTAAAAAAGCTTATCAAGCTAAAAAACTGATATATTTTCGGATTTTTTTTCTTAAGTTTGTGTTTTTATACAACTCAATGGCAAAGAAAATGTAACCAATGTTTTGCTTCTTTTAAACCTGATTCAAATAATAATCAACAGAAAAATCAAGAGTGTCTACAAATAGAAAATTACATTATTATATAATATAAAACATAGAACAAAACGTGTTTTTTTTCTTCGACTTAGGAGTAATTATTTTCCAAATTAAAGATTTACCGTACATTATTAAAAATAAAAAATGTTAACCAACATATTGAAATGTTGATAAGTTTTATTCAATAACTTAAAGAGTCTGACAAATTCATCGTTGTAGGTATATGATGTATTTGATTTGTAAATGAAAAAAACGATAATTTATGATAATTATGTTTATTTCACCGAAATGTAGTAAACCAAAATGAAACATTAGAAATTATAATAATAAATTAATAATTAAAATAAATATGATTGCATATGTAGCACACAAATGTAGTACATCCAGAAGTCTAATTATATTATGTAAAATTTATGAGCAATTATAATCTCGGGATTTTTTTTCAAAATAACTGATTACTTTGAAAAAAAAACATAAACTCATTAAATTATAAAAAAAAACGAATTTATTTAATATTAATAAATCTGATGTGAAACTTAAATACCTACTAATATAATAGACTTAACCGTATGACAAACTACACATTTTTGTTTTTTTTAGAAAATCTTCAATATTTGAGATTGGGTGACAACAACTTGCACACAATACCGAGCGATTCGCTCCGTCGCTTGCACAGACTTCGACACTTGGACCTCAAAGCCAACAACATATCACACATCGCCGAAGACGCTTTCACCGGTTTTGGCGATTCGATCACGTTTTTGAATTTGCAAAAAAACGAGTAAGTCGTGAGTCGTACCGGACCAAATAATTCAATATTTTATTTAGCTCGATCGATCGAAAATTGACAACGACTGCTTTTGTTTAGCATTAAAACGTTGCCGATGATGGCGTTCGAAAATTTGAATTCCTTAGAAATACTAAACTTGCAAAACAACAAGCTGACGCGAGTGCCAGAAGAAGCGCTCGAGGCAATCGTAGACACCGCAACTGTTATTGATATTATGGGTAAGTTGACGGATATACAACCTACCCTCACCCCTCGATCCACCCTCTCACTGTCACTCTCTCTCTCACTCTTTTAGAATATCTCTCAGAGAGAGAGAGAGAGAGAGAGAGAGAGAGTCTCACACTATTACGAAAACAAAACAAGTGATAATAATAATAATAAATACGAATAGTAAATACGCCAACGAATGAATGGGTTTTGTGAAAATCATTTTAAAGTTTTTTGTCGTCTACACAAATGTCACGTTATTATATAAAACGACTTGAATATTATTATTATCATTATTATTATAAAATACCAATATCGGCGATGAACTTCCGCTAAAGCTTTTTTCGCCTTCTGTCAATTGAAAACGTAGCGCGACAGAAGGGAAGAGATTTGTTTTTATGACAGGTTTAAATTTCGATACACAAATACACCGTTTTTAAGGGAAATAATATTATAAGATATCGACGCACGTTTTTGCTATAGATAGGTATGATCTCACGTCCGATATATTTTATGAGAAGTAAAAAAAAGAAAAATATATAAATATAATATATATTTATATATAGTAGGTGACTAAACAGTTTTACTATCGGTGCTCCATAATATTTTATAATTTTTTTTTTTTTTTTTTTTTTAATTCAGTCTGGTGGTTTAACTTTTTGTTAATTTCGTTATTAATAAATGTCTAATAAAACCGCCTTCGACCTTTACATTTATGATGATGTGCAAACTGCTGTAGATGTTCAACTGTCGAAAATAAAGTATGTAAATATATCCTGCAACTAGTTCAAAGGCAATCATATAATATAATGTGTTTGGCGTTTGATAGCTGCGAAATAAATTCTTAAAGAATATTTTTTAATTTTTTTTTTTTTTTTTAATAATACATTAGACGTTTACTTAGCTTTGAAGTCAAAACGGTTTTTTTTTTTACGAGACTGAAAATATTTAAACATATTTGTATCCAACACACAATTTTTGGTTGTCAGATATAATCAACAGTCAAAAATATCACTAATCACAAAATCTCATTATATTTTATGTAGAAACGTCAAGTATCAAGTATATCATAGTTAAAAATATTTATAACTTAAATTCGTTAAATGAAGCAATAGGTATATTTATTATTATAAAAAATAATAAATATACCTATTTACCTATATACCCTTATAAATCTTTTTTTTTTTTTAATACAATAAATAATTAAAACCGTAATGTATAATGCCATATCTCATATTATTTGTATTTTTTAAAATTGAGGTCATAAAGTTTATCAATTGAGAGACCTCGATATTCATCAGCCAAACAACTATTTTGTAGAATTGCCCTACGTGCTGCCACAGAATTATCCAATTTCTCAAACAACAATGTTTTATATTATTTCGGTACTATTATTATATTCCCGGAAAAATATAAATTTTGAAATACAAAAAACACCATTTCGAGAAATAAACCACACCGTAAAAGTAAAACAAAAAACGATAAAAAAACACCAAATATAACGCAATATTAATGACCACCGAAATGGATGTTATTTCCAGAAACTCTACCGGATTGTGACGTTCCGGACGATTGGGTCGGATAAAAACGACCCTTTTCAGAATGTTGGGTGTACCTGAGTCCCAAAAGTTTAATGTTTTATTTATTTTTCTTTGGTTCCTTAGATAACCCGCTGATTTGTGACTGTGACCTGCGCTGGTACAGGGACTGGCTGAAAGAGTTACGTCACCGGGACGACGACGACATCATACAGAAGAAACACATACTCTGCCTGATGGAAGAAGAACACAGGTGCGTGTCGTTTGTTGTTCACAAAATCCTATAAAATTATTATAATAATATGTATTTACACTCGACCAATTAAAAGTCGGGGGTCTAGCGTGGGAAGGGTGTTCCCGGTAGGCTGTACGTGGAATCCAAAAACTTACAAACTAAGAAAAAGCGTCGAAATATAGGTATCCCTTGTGTAATTATTATGTGTTTACCTGAGCCTGAATTGAATTTAATTTTTATAACTGAGACTGTTATTGAACTAGCAAAGCTTCACTAACCGACCAAGTCACTCACTCATCATCCTATCGCACATCATATCCCTCTTATTACCCGACGGCCAACTACCATCCGCAACTATTCCAGGCAATCCCGAAAGAAGTCTTAAATAAACATTGGTATCGCGACTTGTTTGTCTCAAAGAAAAAAAAAATGTAGATCATTATTAAAATGTATGAATTTAGTGCGACTCGTATAACTTTTATTTCATTACGTACCTCAACTAATAATAAGAAACCACTTCAATCTACAATTGCTATATTATTATTTATTTTATCAATTTTATTATTCAGCTTCCGTTACAGACGGTAACAAAAAAAAATTATGTTTAAAAAATTCAAAACAACGATCTCAATGTCAGGCGCCGATATAATTGAAACTGCGTTTTGGGGATGTCACCATAGTGTTTTTTTGTATTTTTTGAAATATAAATCGCACGTTAAAGCAATTTTGAACGATACATTATACTTAGGTACCTATTAAAGTAGGATTTTATTATAAGCTCAGTCGTATTTTGCAATTTCGTCTGAAATATTTCCTTTAGAATTCAACAGCATAAAATATGTTGATATGGCATTTCTATTTTATTGTTATTCACAGATGAAGGTGTCTTGGTTATTTCTTAATAACGTATATATATATTATACTATAGGTACCTAGTCTTACTAAAATGTTGACAAAACTTACAAAATAATAAAAGCTAAACAATTTTCTATGAATTTCAAGTAATATTAGACACACTGAATAAAGTGTAATATAGGTATCAACTCGGTTATTTATGTCAAAGAGTCGTAAAACATAATTACAGGACACTCTAAAATCTAAAAATTTAAAGTAAAATCATTTCAATAAATCATAAATATTTTTATTCGTACAAATATATATAATTCCAAATGAATAATAACTATTATATTATCTTTTTATTTATTTATTTATTTATTTATTTTTTTTTTTTTTTAATATTATACACACAAAATATGACATAACCTATTGTTTAAGTTGTATAATGGTTGAACTTTAATAATTTATACTATAAGCTAATAGAATATAAAAATTAAAAATAATTTTTGAATAGACCAACTTATCCAACTTATTTATACAAAAATACATTAATCAAAATGGAACATACTAATAAATCATATTTAATTTATACATTTAACTAAAACTAAAAATCTAGCAACGTTATATCCAATCATATAATATTAAATATCTTTTACGTTTTAATACCAGATTAATTGGGATAAATACAATTGCATTTTTTTTTAACACAGATGAGTGAAGTAAAGTATGAATTAGTATTCAAAAAATTTTAAATTTTCTTGATGCTTTCATTAAAATAGCCTATATCAAACCTCCTAAAAAGCGGATGTGTGCTTATCATGAATTACCCCTTAATCATGAATTTTTTACATTGATTTAAAATTTTAAAACCTTACATAGGATTATCTCTGTCTGCATAATTTACATTAATTCACTATTGAATACAAAATGTATTACCTGTGAATTTATAGAGATGGATTTACAATCTGGTCTTATTTACTACACTTATTTTTATGTTAACGATATTTAAAATGAATAAAATATATACATACCTACTCAACATTGTAACTAGTAATGGCGTGAATGTAAAGTACATAATTCTATTAATTATTTTTTCAAAATGTCTCGCCCACAAATGTAATAAAAACAGACGGGATAGAGGAAATCCGAGAACAGGCATAAAATTAACATGAAAAATCTATAAGTTATAAACTCAGAAACAAAATCGCACTGTTCTTTGATATAATGATTTTCCACTCTTTTAAATGGTAATTTATTCAGAAATGGAACAAAAACAAGCAAACAAATGCTAATGTTCTGTTGCTAACAGTGTTTTTGAAATAATTACACGCACATATATGGTATGTAATACACACGTATTGACATGAAACAAACTCTGCTAACTTTAAATCACTTTGAGCTTTTATCGCGGTTTATTATACACACTATACGACGGTATAGAAGTTTGTTAGGTATTATTATTTTACAGTTTTACACCATCATAATAAACCGTTAAGAGTAAGTCCGTCGCCTGTAAGTATCTATATAATAAGTTATAAAACCGTTATTTGAAACATAATATAATTGATCTAAAGAATTTTAATTAAATTTCCAGTTCAGTTTATATAAATCATAAAGTATAATAAAAACTTCGTAAATTCATTTTTCAACTTTGCCCTTTTTATTCGAGAAAAACGAAAATTCCCGGAAGATAGCCAGTTGTCGGGCACTCGTTTTGTTCCGGCCGTCCCTTCTTAGGCCGATATAGTACTTTAATATAATATAGGGGGACATGGAGCAAAAAGGGAACGCTATGGTTTTCGTATGACTATTTTTTTTATTTATTATAATATTCTTTAATAATTCAAATATATGATTGATATAATATGTAAATTAAAATGATTATGAGTTAATTGCTATCATTTTATTTTTGAGTTCCTAAAAAATAAAACAGTAAAAAGTTTATTTTACCCCATTTTGTCCCATATATGGGACAAATGGGGTATTGATAAAAATTAATACAAATCCATATACCTATCAATAACTGACAAATATAAAATACAGAATAAATTCCTTTATTTAATAATTTTTATTTCTTTTAATTTATTAAACATTGTTATCCAAAAATGTTACAAAAAAACATTACAAATTTGTATATATGTATAATATAAAATTATATAAAAACCATTTTGCTCCAATAACATACTTACTTTTTGACAGATATGAATAGGTATTGAGCATATATATAAACAGGTAAAATTACACTAAATTCTTTGCACTATATATACTTTAAAATAAAATAATTTTTAATGTAATTTTATAGAAAAATTAATGGGAAAAAAATATGAAATTTTGTAATTTCGCGATATAATAACAGGGAATTGTATAATTATCAGTGAAAAAGTCACGGAATTCAAAATAACAACTTAAAATTTCAACCATGTATTCTCAACCAAAAGACTATTCTAATCAGCTATTTAAAAATTTAATTTTTCCCTCAGTTAAACAAAATATAATCATGTCCCTATTTTATCCCACGTTCCCCTACTATGTTGCATTATTAACACTATTAAATTTGAAAAGACTACACGGTCTTTGATTTTGCACTCACTTATATAATATTACCGATTCGTCGATAAGTGTTCCTTGTGCCCAAAAAAACTATCGGAAAAACCAAAATATGAACTCTTGCCTCAAGTATACACACGGTATATATTTTGTTCTAAATCGTCGTCAATTAAATCGCAGGGTTTTGTATTACGGTCCTGTGTACAAAATAATATACTATACTAGTATAAAATATTCGTACAAACACATGTTAAATAATGACACAAGAAAAAATTGTAAATGAATATTTTTGATAATATCCTCGCCAAGCCGATTCTTGTCGTCAGCTTAGAAACGTCCAAAGGGAATTCCTCAATTATGTTAGTTATACACTTTAAAAATTCCCTGCCCTCCTCACGATTATTCTCCCGTCCTAACTAAACTCAAACTATCAACTTTAGCCAACCGTCGTTACTCCTTATAACATTTCCTTCCTTACACTTCCGCTATTGATTCTCCCCGTCTTCTTTCAATAGTTAAATATATGTGACGTCGCGTCTTATTCGCCATACAACTCATTTTTTATTAATTCCTCTCTGTTCAGCCAATTATATTATGTCCATTGAACCAATTAATAAATTAATAAAACTATAGAGAATGAGGGACTCCTCTTTTTCCTTAGTAGGTATATAAATTCTTTTATACTTTCTTATATTTATTGTTTTAAAATACTATTATACTGTACTCGTATATTATTATATTATGCCCCTATTTACTTGGGCGCAAACCCATTTCGTGTACCTTTTGTAAAATAAAATAACATTTGCCAAAAAAAATTTCAATATTGGGGGCGGGTAGGGCTTATATAACGTTTATAATATTGAATAGATAATAGAATTGACATAGGTAAACATATCCATATATTATATAATATTATATACACACGCTATACTGTTTTATGTGAACGTTATAATGTTTAAGTGCTCGACTTTGCGTCTTTACTTTACTGTGTATAATATGGTTCGAGCGTTGGCGACGACAGTGACGAATCGACGAAGGATATCAATATAATACATCGTCGTTTGTGTTTTGTTCGCAGGGAGTTCAGCGTTTTGAATTTGCCGGTGGAAAGGATGAACTGCGTGGGCAAGAAATATTCGTCGTCGGGTAACGGGATCGGCGAAGCTCGGGTCCTGTCCCGCGTCCTGATAGTTTTCGTCTTCGCCCTACACCAATTCAAATAAACACCCACACACCCGCACACACCCATCACACCCGCACACACACACACACACACACTCGCATACACAAACAAACATGCCCGTACACACACACACGCGCGCAAACACTCACGCACACGAGCTATCTGAAATTTACACGCCACAATCGTTCGATGAACATATAATTATATTATGTTATAATTATTGCGTACGACCCCCCCCCACACACACACACACACACACACACGCACAAAACTACAGCGACGACCTCCCGAAAAAATAAAATATCAAGTGTGCCGGTGACTTGCACCGCGGTGCCTCCGTGGCCCACGCAAGTATTATAATATTATAATATTATTCTGAACACTATTCTATGATACCTCTCCTGCAACGCGATAGGTGCCACTCTCTTGGGTGTTATAAACCGCGAGTCACAATAACTACCGCGGTTACTGCGCGCGGAAGACGATCGAACGGCGACCGTGCTCAGACCTGCAGCCTTCGTCGCTGAATATTATGATATTGTTTTGTTCGTCGTTCGTCTTTTATGAAGAAAAAAAACATATCGAAACGACGCGCCCGACATGTCGGTCGACGTTATCGATGAAACACGGTGTTATATAATATCGACATCGAACCTGCAGCGCGACTGGACGGCGTAGCACAACGCGATTTCGCGGGTCACACAACAATAATATTACCGGCCGTGTGTTTGCATATTTTTTTTTGTATTCATTTTTCGTATATTTTTCGTTTATCGTTCTCTCAATTTGGCCGACGACCATCGACGGACCGTTTGCCGACAACATATCAACCACATATCATCCATATCGTGTATATATATATAAATATATATATATACACATATATTACATTAAATAAGTAATAATTTAATTGTGAAACAATAACACGTGTTATTAATAATTCATATCATATTAAGCTTATCGTTGTAGCCGCACAGATGACGTATAGACGCGACTCTTATCTATATATATAGTCACGTTCAGTGCCGGATCTAGAGGGGGTGCAGGGGTGTGCAATGCACCGGGACCTCGAGACTGATTTTATTTTGAGGTTAGTCGGGTCGGTGCTCTAGATTTTCGGACTTTAAAAAAGGAATAAACTACTAAAAATTGTCTCGAAAAAGGTCAAGAAAAAAAAGTATTTTAAGAAATTACCCGCGTCCGTTAACTGAGTCTTATCCTTACTATTGTGACTCGATTTAGAGGAACACGAAATGATCCACTAGGTGCCTATAAATACCTAGTTGAAACGTTTTCATTTTTTTAAATCTATTTTCACTCTTATCGAATACCAAAAAAAAAAATAATAATAATAATAATAATTAATTTAAATAACTAATGCGTCAAATAAAGTCTTATAAATAATGATATTTTTTTAATGGATGTCCGATACAGTTACACCTCAGACTTGGATCCGGCACTAGACGTATGTGTGTGTGTGCGTGTGAATGTGTGTATGTGTGCTATTTATAGAGACCTGCAGTTTTACGTGCAAGTGTTTTTATATTTTTTTTTCGTCGGAAACATTATACGCTTTTAAAAAATCTCTACCCCCGTGCGTGTCGCGTGTATAATTCAATAATAATAATAATAATAATATTACAATATAGCAGGGTGCAGGGTTGAAACAGCGCGCGAACGTACACCACTCTGACGATTGCGGCAGCGACGGTTGTCGTGTAGGAACACACTCCGGGAATTCATCGATCAATTGGCGACAGTGATACACTACGAATATATAGGTTATAGAACACATTTATCTATACGGCAACGACAATTTTTTTAAAATTTCGGGCAACTCGGGTCGCGAAGAAAACCAATGCGAACCCGCCGCAAAGCACGAAGCTCTAAACTTGATCGGTTTTAATTTTTCCGCTTTCGTCATAACAACAAAAATATTATATTATTATCGTCAATAATATTGTACGACGCTTTATAACACGCGCGCGTGTCCCACCCGCAGCTACCTGTTGTGCGCAGCCACATTGTCGCCATCGTCTGACTGTCGATCAAAATTTGACTGCCCCGCGCCCCCTGGACCCATCGTCGGGTGGCCGCCACACCCACTTCATATTATATTAGACGTGTGGGTATAAAATTGTAAGTAAAACGGCTGGTCGACGACTGACGAGTGTTGATGTGGACACGTATTGGGTACTGTTGCACCGTAGCACACGCGTCGGACACCGTAATATTCATAATATTATTAAACAATATTTCGGTACCACCCGTGTGGGTATCACCTACCTACTCCGTTACAGTTTTTTTGCACGTGATATTTTCCGATTTGAATTTTTAGCGTTTGATTTTCGTTTTTTAATAACGTCTTCATATTATAAGTATCTAGTAACCATATGTTATAGTGTCTGCTATATTATGCATCTTACACGTCGTATAAAAATGCGATTTAACGAGCTATAATAATATACCTCTATATCTAAGTATGAAAACTATATTAACCAAAGGATTATACGATTTTAAATTTAGAAATTTCGTAGATTATCTTAGTATACTTTAGTACCTAGCTGAAAGAATGTTGATTTTAAGTCATCATATAGTTGTTATTATATAGATATACTTGTAGGAACGTTTGAAGAGTGTTATATTTACATATATTATTATACGATTGATTATAATATTATTATTATTATTATTAACATTTAAGCTTAAAAACCATTCGCAATACATATCTTAATAAATTACGTAACGACGAGAGCTTAAAATTCTTTGCGAAACCCGGCGGGACGTTTGTAGAATAACATTAAACAAAAAATAAAATATTTTTAAAAAAAAAAACACCCATAAAACAAAAATTAAGTACCATCTACTGTGTCGTGTCAAAAGGTCGTTATCGGCATCGTCTCGCGAGGTATTGCAAAAGACATAATTAGCATACGACTTACGTAATTTTAAATACATTTACATGTGATTTATGAGTTTATATACATTTTAAGACTATTAGGATATAACAACTATTATTATTATTATCATTATTATTATTATTATTATTATTATTACATAATATACATAATAGCTATATTGATCAGTATAGACAATATAGTTATTTAACAGATACATATCTATAAAATGCATATCCCAATTTAAATATGTAATCATTTTTTTATTATTATTATTATTATTATCATCATTACAACAATATCATTATAATATAATTGTATTTATATTATTATTATTATTATTATTATTATCGTACGCATATTTTAATGTTGTTGTATTTTCGTAATATTATTATATTAATGTCGTGGATATATTATTAAAATAGTAGTGTTTAGAGTGTTCATTTAATATGCATTTACATCACGTATACATATCCGTATTAAGAACCATCATTATAATAATACAATACAACGGAATAAGGCCATGTTTTTATGTGAGTTTTTCTCTTTTGAAATAAATATTAAAAAAAAAAAAAAATGTTTTATTTAAACATAATAACTTATATTATATTTTTTTGTCGTGTACCTACATGGCTATATGTGTATCGCATATTTTATCAGAAAATCAGAATATTCTATTTTAATCACACAGTTTCCGTATAAGTCATAAATGAAAAAAATCATAAAAAAAAAAAACCTAATCGCGTTGTCGTTATGCAGAATCGGTCACTCGGCAGATATTTGTTTTAACTAATAACGACATAAACAGTGCTCGACTTAGGGGGGACGTAGGGGGACGGAGTCCCCTAACTAATTTTTCAGAAATTTTAGCGTACCCCTACTTTTATTTTTAAGGCTTAGTAACGTTTAATAAGTGATGGGGACGCTCTTTTTTTATAGTTAACAGAGTCCCCTTACTTTAATTTTGCCAAGTCGAGCACTGGACATAAACTGAATTTCATGTGACCGTATACACTGTAGCACGGTGCATGTGCACTCAAACAGAACAAACGAGGTAACCGCCAAGCACGCACGCCTATAATGCACTGCACAGTTTTCGTGCCGATATGACCAATAAAAGAATTAAAAGTCGCATACAAAAACAGCAACTACCGAAATATAAATACAAAACACTTATATTCAAATGAATCGAATCGATTATTATTATATTAATTTTATCCTCGGCCAGCGAGAGAACGCGCCCCGTCCCGTGTTTCCGCGAGTAATCGTATCTATTATGATAATCATTGACTGTATGATATTGTCGTTTAGCCGACGGCACGGCGCTCGCCTATCAATAGGCTCCGTTTTCCCACTCCCGCCGCGCACGTGCCAGCCACCTAATATCATCATCAGTTGCCGCCACAATGTATATACATAAATATAATATATATTACCGACAGTTATTATTGTTATACATTTACGCGTAAATTGCCGGCAACGCTGACCACACACCAAGCAACAATGTCATTAGATACGGTCATAGAACCGTCTATGACACGGTACTGTGACGCGAACTTTTAACAAAACGAATGTGTTAGGACATTTTCGTAGCACCGTCTACATTAGTCGGTTTTATAGCACGCCGTGAGCACCGTCCAAGGTATGAATAACTGGCATTGAATTATTTAAAAATGTTTTGATCGTCCAGAATATTAAAACACTTTTGGTGAACCGTTTTAGGTTCAGTTATCCGTTCATAAACAGTGTACGCGCCGCATTTTTAACACGGTAATTGGAAACCGACGTTGAACTTTAAAATTGCTACTCGGGTACATTTTTGAATAAAATATAGTAGATGTATTCAAATTGCGGCCCGTGAAAAACGTATACTTATTTTTTGGCCCTTGACGTCAAATAGGTTGTCGACTCCTGATATAGGGATGATATGAATGAAGCGCATACGAAGTATAATAAATATTAATATTGCATTATATTGTTTTTCAAATATAAAGTGTTGCCCGGCGTGTTGTATAGGCAAAATAGATACATTACTGCAGTTTTCGATATTGTCCATAATTATTACGTTTAAGGAGTCAGATGTCGATGTTTCAAATTCTCCACAATTTTATAAAATTTGAAAATTATATTTTATACTTGCCATCTTAATTCTATATTTTTTCATTAAGCTACTTCGAGATACCTATAAATGGGGCAGGGGTGAGTCTGTTAGGTGTATTATATCAACAAAAATTAATTCACAGGAAAAACTCTCGGGCATTGCAGATTATCGGATTTTGTCACTTCAGTACCCGGAATTAAATATTGGAATACTGGACTTCATTGTAAATTGCAAAAATATTTATTGTGGTTACATTTCGTTGCAAAATGATTACAAAACTTGGGAAATTATGGTACAACAATTTTGTACTTGTAATGATGGACCTCGTATTGTACACAGTCAACTATGTGACATTTTATATGAGCACAATGAAAAATTGACGATAAGATAACGAGGGAGGGGGTAAGTCTTTAAAAAATGTTTAAACTAAAAAAAGTTAAAAATGCAGAAAAAATCGTCAAATTAAGTCTTAAAAAAGGTCGGCAAGTGGGTAACGCTCTGCTGTACAGTAGGTGTCGAGTGGGTCACTTTCATGGATGTGTTAAATTTGTATTCAATTATATAAAATCATTGTATATGAAAAACGATTCTAAAAGAAGACGGCCTGTCAGCCTACACAACTAAGTGTATTTTATGATATTATTGCTATTAAAATAATTCATTTTACTATTAACAATACAGTAGGTTGAATTCATTTTTAAAGAAAACATTGCATTTGAAAATTAAATTAAGTATACAAAAAATATAAATATAATAATATACTTTAAAAGTTTTGAGCACAAACGAAAAATATTTTTAAATTATAATGAAATAAATAACACCGTTAATCTTTATTTAAATATTTCATTTCGTCTAAATTTGAATTTAAAATGTCTATAAAAAATGAATTTTTTTGGTTATTACTTATAAAAAAACTTGTTTTAAATTTTTAGTCCTTAGCTATAAAAATAGAACATTTTATAAATTTTTAACTACAAAACAATTTACAAATGTTTGATAATGAATTTCGGTCGAAATTTGAAGTTTAAATGTTTAAAGAAAAAAAATTGTGCCTATGTATTTTTATTATTTGTAATCTAATATTTTAATAACTTATGAAAAATCTTAAATTAAATTTTTAAGAAATTTGACCCAACAAAATTTTTTTTATAGATATTTAAAGAAAAAAAATTTGAAAAAAAAATTCTTAGACCTACAATTAACTTAAAAATTGTCAAAATATTTTTAAATTTTATTGGTGTATAGAAAATAATCTAAATAATCTAAACATTTTGTCAAAATTTCAAACTTCTTTAATTATTTCTTTTTGAATTACATAATAAGAAAATTGTTCCCGAAGAGAACCGGTGAATATCCAATGTCTAATTTCAAACGCTCATAAAAAAATTACTTTGACTAACTGGTAAATTTTTTTTTTTTTTTAAAGGTAGAAAAACTTATAGAATTGTGTTGAATTATCATAACTTAGATTTGAATAGAAACATTTTTATGAATTTCCTAATCAAAAAAAACTGCAAAATTTCATGATGTTTACATATTTTCTTGAAATTTTACCTTTAGATGTTCATAAAAAACTATTACAGACTTACACCCAACTTTTTTTTTAATTTTCACTTATAAGTTATGAAGAACATTGTATTAAATTTTCAAGTTTTTTGACCGCCTAAAAAAATTTTTATTGGCAATAATAAAAAAAAAAAATAAAAAACCGAAAATTTATTATGCTTATAGATTAAAAAAAAATCAAAATATTTTGAAAATTTTAGTGTTTAGAAAATATTTATATAAACATTTGGTGAAAATTCCATGTATTTATGGACATTATTTCTTTTGTTACATCAAAAATAAAAATAAATTTTATCAAAATTTTCTTTGCAAAAAAATTCCAGTTTTTTCCTTAATTTGTTTTTTTGTTTTGTTTTTCCCAGCACATTTCAAAACTATTGGGAATTTTTTACTTTCGACCCTCAAAGGATCACATACATATTTACTTTCTTATCAGAAAAGATGCTGATGAAGAAAATCGAAACACTTTTACTGTCCTAAAACATGATGACAGACACGAAAAAGTAATAAAAAAAAAAGAACACAACATTGTAAAATCAATACATTCATTGCTCTGCTCGGAATCTAAAATACTAATAGTGTCATTTAAAGTTATAAGAATAAACTATTACTCACAGATTCTTATTAGTTTTATAATTTGGAGTAGAGTAGTTGTAAGCCCATTCACATAATTTATTGCTTGTTTAGACTAACTTGTAGTTAAGTCGAGTACATTAATTGAGTGTACATTTTAATAAGCCGAAGAACTTTCTCTGCTGTTTAGTAGACGTCGAGTGTACCATGTCATTAAGTAGGTATCTAACTATAATAGATGCATTAAATTGGAATAAAATAATAAATCTTTGCATATGATTAAAATTGTTTCTTAGCAGAGACCCTGCACCTACCAATCTATGCTTCTATGAATAGTTTGGTATATATTTTATTGTTACATATAATATATTATGACACAATTTTATAATTACCTGAATGGCTAAGGTAAGAAATAAATGTATAAATAGAATATGTTTTATTTCAAATACATGATATTATAATAGAATAAAAATAATGGAAGATAGAAAGTAGTGGTTAATAATATAGTAATAGTGGTCGATAAATTAAGAAAATACGTAAGAGTACAATGTATATATGAGAGGTCAACTATGACTCGATGGGACAGTGAAGAGATGCCACAGTCAAAAACAGTTATAGTTGCACCATCTGAAGAAAAGATCACATATGATGCACCAGTGCCAGATTTAGTAGGTGCAATAAACCGGATACTCAAGAATTAGTTTATTTTAGGGGCCTTAGGTTGGTGTCCTAGACTTTTTAACTCTGTAAGATAATAAATTATTAAGAATAAAAAATATTTTAAGAAATTACCCGTACCTGTTTATTTTAAACTGATATAAACTCAATTTTATCCTTACTTGTGGCATAAACCTGAAAGAAATACCTGGTTAAAAGTTTATTTATTATAGTATAACTGATACTTTACTACTATATTATATTATAACTTAAATTTTATTGCTGGTATAACAAATATACTTAAACTTCATAAAAAAGGAAGACAACTTAAAAACAATTTAAAAATAATTTAATATTATGTTCAAGTATTATTATTCTAATTTACAACTATATATTTATTGAGCTTTTTTTTTGAAATTTTGAAATAAAAAATCCAATAGAATCTTCTTCAGCATTCTCAGGACCAAAACGTTTTACAAGATCACATAAAGATTTATTTAATCCAATCTAATAACAAAATATAGTATACAAATAAAGACAAGAATAACAGTCAAAATATTTATTTATTTACTTGAGTTTCAATTCCTGGACTGCCAACTTCAAAATTTATTGCAATTAGTTCCATCTGTGGAAACTTTTCAAGAACCCAAGCTACATTATGTTCATTCTCTTCAAGCGTTATTGTACAAGTACTGTAGACTAAAATACCACCAGGCTTAACAAGATTTACAGCCTAAAATATATTCAAAAATTAAATAAATAAATAAATTCTATCAATTTACATTTTAAATATATTGATTATGTTATACAATTACATTTATTAATAATTTTCTTTGCAAGGCAGGAAAGCTTTTTAATAAATTTTTATCTACTTCAATATTAAGCAATGGCCGTTGTCCAAGATTACTGCAAGGTGCATCCAATAATACACGATCAAATGATTCATTTTTAAACGGTGGTCTACTATCACTATTATTTATATTGTTTGAGTCTAGACTAATCAAAGAATCAAAATGATGAATCTTCACATTTTGTATTCCAAAATGTTTGCATCGAAGTTCAATTTTTTTTAATTTTGTTTTTGATTTATCTATTGCATCTATTGAACCCTAACAATAAAAAAAATAATTAAATCATTTTTAATGAGTTACTCATAATGCCACAATTTTTTTCTGTCATAATAATACTTTCATAATTCATTAGATTCAGAAAGTTAGGTCAATAGCTTGTCCATATCATCAACTCACTTTATTATTCATTAAAATTGCTATGTGTGTGGTCTTATTACCAGGTGCTGCACACATATCTAATACTTTAAGATTATTTTCATTAATATCGAGTGCATGTCCAGTTACAACTGAAGGCAAGTTCTGTAGCATTCCATATTCATCAGGTAATGTGAATGAAGGGATACCTGTAGCAGGGTCAGTCATCTCAATTGCAACACCTCTAAAATGTAACAATAAGTATTTTATTATATGTATCAAAAACATAATACACATTTAATCTTACTTAGGATTCATATCACCATTAAATAAATATCGACGATTCATTTTGGCAATGCCATTACCAACAAACATCTTCAATGGATTATCGTAATATTTTTGGTAACCTCGCTTACACCCTTTCGCCAAGTCAGCATAAACTGATATGTATGAATCCACTTGTACTTCTAAGAAATAAAATATTATTAAAAAATACATTTTTTAATTCATTTATAATTAAAATTATTGCATGTGATTTAATACAAGCATACAATATACATAATATGTTTTTAAGTTATTTTTTAACTTCAAGATGGTAATAATATACAATAATAAAATCACATTGGCATATTTATAAATTTTTAGGGTGACAACTAATAAATAGTTACATAAACTCTAAAAACCCATTATGGATGACTGATATTGTTAAATCAAAATTGTGATACAATAGTTTATTAATAGTTTTATATAATGCTATGGAATAACACACAAATAGTATAGTTTATTTTACCAGGTGTCATAGCCATAATCCCAGGTGCAAATATATGAGAGCCTCGTAATACAGATTGCCCAGTAGCAATGTCAACAATAACTTCTTCTTTTTTACGACTCAAATCTAATAATGACTTATCCATTGGTGAAATTACTATACAGTCACTCAAATGTTTATGTATTCTAACCAAATCTTGTTGTTTTTCAATATTTTTAAGTCGTTTTAACTATAAAAAAAAACAACATACTTTTACCGAAAGAAACAAAAAAATATATAAATCATTTATAATGTATAAAGACAATGTCAAATTAATTGACAAGCCGAGAAAATAAAATCCAACCAAAATTTTTATTTAACATGCGGGTACAGAGAGGTTAACCATCCCTAGTCTAAATTAATTAAGAATTTTAGAAATAAAAAGAAATACAATATATACATTACATTTGATATTTGTTTGTTTATGGAAGTCATAACTTCTAACGGTGTAATCTTCAAAGTGTTAACTCGGAAATATGAATTTAAAGGTGCAGAAGTCAACCATTGTGTTACTTCCTATGAACAAAAACAATTTTTTTATTAATATCATAGACATAGAGATAATTTAAATGTTCATATAAATGTAGTATGTAGATAAACAGCCTATACCCTATTTCAAAAGAGAATAATAACTTTCTCGCATACGGCTGCAGAAGGCCAAGGTCAATTTTCCCTCACATTGCAAACTGACGTTTCCCAAAGATGATGTATGAACTTTTACGAATAATGAAATAGGCAGTGTGCGAATAATGTATTACGGGTCAGTCATTTACAGGTCATTGGTAAGAGATGTGCAACACCGATAAAAATCGGTCCTCTGAATTGATTATTCTCTTTTGAAATAGGGTATAGTCACAGAGAATGTTTACAAGTAGTACAACAAAAAATATTTGTTCACAACAATAATATTAAGTATTAAAAATCAATAGTATGAAAACCAATTCCAGTCAGTTCTAACTAACCTTCCAAAATATTTAGTACACATCTACTAATATACACACATTTAAATTTGAAGTAATAAATTGTAAGATTTATTAATTGTCTAATAATGCTGTAACTAAATACCCGTCAAATAAATAAGTCAATTGGTCAATTTATTAATATATAAAAATGTAGTGGATGGTAAGAAAAATCTTGGGGAAAATTTTAATTCATATAATTCTATTTAATAATATTTTAAATATTCAGTCAGCTTATTCAAAAATTTACCAGTTTATTATGCAGATTTTTTTTACTCAAAAATATAATAAATTATTACACAATAATAAATAAGGTATATTGTACGTCCAAATGTAATTATCTAAATATCATTAAAAAATCAATAATAAAACAATTACTAAATTATAACTCATGTTCACCTACTTCCACAGATAGATTTCTCGTTTTGTAAATACTCTTTAATAAGTGCAATAAATATTCATCCAAATTATGAGGACGGACTACTTGCGCTTGTCTCATCATTTTCTTCTGATGTCTAGGTAGGTAATACAATATTTTAGTTTTAGTGTGTTAAATGTTATCCTTTATTTGATGAATATCGACCAAAAAAAAAAAAAAAATTGATGCCTAGTTGATTAATCAATTTTTTTTTTTTGCTCGCCAAGTATTGAGTACAAGCCAATAAGTAATAACAAGTTATAAATCTTTAACAGATTGAACTGTGAGGTCTAAGGAGAAAGAACTAATGGGTAGAGGTAAAAATGACTAAACAGTATATAAAAAAAAAAATAATAATAATATTAAATATCGCTCACAATCTTAACGAAAAATCACATATAGCAACAATCTTACGTTATCATTTACTATTATTTTAGTCCGAAATCTGTGTAAACCTAATGAATGGACACTCGCGAAGTGATAACAGACGACTACTGATAACTGATACAGGCTGGCAACAGGAAGTGGGCAGCCCGCCATAGCGCCTGGGGACATCATATTCGCACATGATCTGAACGCTGAACGATGTGAAGGTGCCTGTACACTGTTGGAAATAAATACATCTATATAGATTTAGATCGCTCTAGCTAGACTGCACTAGAAGTGTGTTCACACTAGAGTGAAATGTGCTCTGATTAGAGGAGCAGTCATAGATCAAGTCTACGGCCCATGTACATTAGTCAAACTCGATAGTCTGGATAGTTCTTTTATTGAGAGAGCATTTTGGCTGTTGGTTCGTTAGTTCGTTTTCTTTGGACGAAAAATGTCGGATCGCAAACGCGTTGCAGCTGCAATTATAGTGTGTAGTTTGATTAAAAAAAAAAAAAAAAAACAGCAAACAAAATCGAAAAAAACGAAGAGGTTGCGGGTGAGAAATTAGATATCAAAAAGAGATGACGAAGGAGTGCACGCAAAGGTACTGAAAGAAATGAGTGAAGAAGATACCACTTCGTGTGAAAATTTCATACGAATGTCCAAAAATGATTAGCAGAACCTTTTAGAAATAATTACCTATTATAAAAAACAAAACATTATCGAAAAAACTGTTCAAATATTTCCCCGCGTGCTCTATTTGGTCCATTCAACTGGACAAATAGATCTGGACTGATCTGGCCACAGTGTACATTGTAGATTTTCGTCTACTCTAGTTAGTCTACCTAGATCCTAGAGAGGCAACCGCTAGAGCGCTCTACATGTTGCGTACACTTCTAGACAAAATCTAGAGAGCTCTGAACTCTGTTCAGTGAGAGAGCACGCCGCGGCCCCACGAAAATCGGTTCGTTCTGCGCATCCTCTCGCGTCACCCACCCGTAGCGTTACCACTCATCGACGAACACAGAAATCGGGTGTCGTCGGGCTTCGGAGGTGGTGCCTCACAGCTGTGCGAGTGTGCGCAAAACGCCGCCGCCGTGCCTGATAGCCCGTAGCTCGGTGACTCGTTTCTCAACCGTTGACCGTGTCACTTGTTTGTAGAGACGATTTTTAACCGCGCTCTTTTATTTTGAATTTTTCGCAATGAGTGACACTGATGCGCCGTCCACATCTAATGCTGGTTCTCCTCTTACACCAGACAAAAAAAAATCCATGCGGGAAGGTAAGTGTTGATCGTTATTGATTGTGCACACGGTTTGTATTGATAAAACAAAACGTGTCTTAAACATAACAACCTTGATTGTCTAATATACAAAATTAAAAATCAAACTGAATTATTTGTTTATTATTTTAATTTCAGTTCATTGGAAGTGGACAAAAACAAATGATAATAAACTTGTACAAACGCAAAATTGCTGAACAACCATCTATTACGGTTAAGGAAGTGGTGAAATTGCTATCCGGGGATATACGGGTATTGGCCAGAATACGATCCAAACGACAATTGCCGACCACAAGAATGCAAAACCAATACAATCACCGAACAAAAAGATCAGGCTGACATTCAAAGAAAAAGTCGACGATTTCGAACGGAATGCTATACGTAAAAAGGTACACGATTTTTGGTTTAACCGTCAAGTACCCACACTGGAAAGTTGGCTGGAACAAAAGGGCGAGGTTTATGAAAAGCCACTTAACAAAGTTGGTCTAATGAACATTGTTAATCGGATTAAACCGCAGTTTAACAAATACGTCATAGACGAGTATGTCAAATCCAAAAATATGGTCGTATTACGTTTACCGCCGTATCATTGCGAACTGAATCCAATTGAGCTAGCATGGTCGTCTGTCAAAAGGTACATCAAAATTATTTAGCTAGAGTAATTCTACGAGAAAAAATCTACAGTGTACAAGTACCTTGACAAGACGTTGAATTAGAGATAATCTCAAATGGACAAACAGGGCCCCCGGCTGTTTCTTGAGGAGCAAACCGTTAGCGACCTTGTTCACATAATAATACTGTTTGGGCGTCGCGCGATCCTGTGAATGCGTTCCAGTGTAAATGATCATTTTAGTGTGACAGAACTCCACTGCCATCCGTCTGTGAGCGACGCGAACGCGGATGCATGCCACAGAACGAGGTGTTGTATTTTAGCCGCCAAATATTAATACCGACAATATTTTGGACGACAGATATTTCACCCGACAATATTGTGGACGACAAATATTTGCACCGACAGAATTTAAGCCGAAAAATATTACGGCCGACAGTATTTTAGCCAATAATATTATAGACGACAAATATTTCACCCGACAGTATTTTAGCAGACAAATATTACTACGGACAATATTTTGGACAACTAAAATTAAACTTGAAGTTCGACTGTTGGTAACACCCTTCCGACCATTCATAATTTTATGTGGATTCGTATATATAATTGCCTATATTTGTCTCCTTTACTCCTAAATTAAAATATTTTGTGGAATTTATACAAAATATTTTTATATTATATTATTTTTTTTTTTTTTTTTATTGATCTTAAGCCCGGCAACTATGGCCATTAGCTGTTTATACGTTTTTTTTTTTAGTAGGTTTTTATTGTGGGTTGAGGAACGGTTGGGTTGAAACATGTTTTGTATGTGTGGCAAGGATTTGTTGCTAAAAACTCGGGTGGTTACCCATCCGGAAACTAGCAACACCGGCCGGTATGTACACTCAAAGTGTTTCCGCAGTTGAGCGTACGACCACGCCACACTCTTAATTCCATATTATATTAATTAATATGTACAATGACTATGTGTGTAAATAAATTATTCTATATAGAAAATTAAAAAACAAAATAAAATAAATGTTAGATAATTGATATCAATATAATGCTATGATAAGTGATAACACTTATTAAAATAAATATTCGGCTTTTATATGTTTCGACTGAAACATTGTCGATTGAAATACTGATCAGCGAAAGTACAGTCGGCTTAAATACAGTTCTGCTAATATACTTGTCCAAACAATTATTTTTGACCTAAAGTATTTTTTTTTTTTTTTTATTAAGAATATTTATAATCTATGCTACAGGCATATTCAGCAAATTTGAACACATATATAGGAACATTTTTTTTACAACTTGAACACATGAGGAGGGAAGCCATCCAGTGATAGAACCCAGCGTGATTTTATTTATTTATTAATTATTAACTTACATAAAGTTAAATTGAAATTAAAGGTTTGAAACATCAATCATTTAATAAATCACGACACCATTTTCTCCTTGGACGGCATGGGGGATTACTAGGAAGTGAGTTGGAGGCAAGTTCAGCGATTAAAAGGTTAAAGTGAGACTGTAATTTAGAGTGAAATTTTTTGTAATGTTTTGTGGCTAATTGATTAACTGTTTCTATTTTAAAGTCATTATGAAGTGTGAAATTTGAAACATACCAAGGTGCGGAAGAGATGATGCGGAGAGTGATAAATTGGAAGGCTTGGAGGGTGCGTATTTGAGATGGTTTAGCGCAACCCCAAATTTGGACTGCATAAGCCCAGATAGGCCGTAATAAGGATTTGTAGATGATTATTTTTGTGTGGAAGGGTAATTTTGATTTCAGAATTGGGCGAAGTAAATGGGGTCGACTATTGAGAGTTTCTTTTTGACTTGATATGAGGACCCCAGGTCAGTCTTTTGTCAATTAGGACGCCGAGGTATTTTACTTCTGAGGATATTGGGATTGGTATTCCTTGAAAAAAGAGAAGAAGAGGTGTGGAATTTTTTAGTGTAAATGGGACAAAAATTGATTTGTCAGGATTAATCTTGATTTTCTAGTTGGAAGACCACTTGTCTATTAATCTAAATGTGATTGTAAAAAATGTATAGTTTCTACAGGATCATTACCAGGCGAAAGAATTCCAGTGTCATCAGCATAGGTGGCCATAACAGTATTTGGGGTTTTTGGAATATCAGCCGTGTAAACATTAAATAAATCGGGAGAAAGGTCACTACCTTGGAGAACTCCTGCTTTAATTGGGTAGAATGACGATACAGAGTTTCCATAACGGACTGTGTAAGTATGGTTTTCTAAATATGAACAGATTTTCAAGTAATACAGAGCAGGTAAGAACATTTTTAGTTTAAAGAATAGACCCTTGTGCCATGCACGGTCGAACGCCTGGGCTACATCTAAAAACACTCCTGGGCAGTATTGTTTTTTTTCAAATGAAGATGAAATTTGATCAGTTAGTCTGTGAATTTGGTGGACAGTGAAATGGCTCGTTCTGAAGCCAAATTGGGAATGTGGAATTATGTTGAAGGTTTGGAGTATTGGTCTTATTCTTAATCTTATGATTTTTTCAAATAATTTGGCAAGAGTTAGTAATAAGCTTATAGGTCTATAAGACGTTATTTCATTTTTGGGTTTATTGGGCTTAGGAATAACAATTATACTTGATAATTTCCATATTGATGGAATGTAAGAAATCCGTAATATGGAATTAAAGATGTAAGTTATAAAGATGATTGTCTTTTTCGGTAGATTTTTTAGAATTTTGTTGGTAATGAGATCATAACCGGGTGCTTTTTTTTTCTTTTAATTTACTTATTAGAGATTTAATTTCACTTGGGGAGATATGTTTCGCTGGAAGTGACATTGGAATAGGACTATTTATAAATTAATTGATTTTTCAAGGTGTTCAGTGCTGGGATGTATATCAGTATGAGGTTTCAAAATGTTAGAGAAATGTTCGCCAAAAAGGTTTGCTTTTTCTTTATCAGAAATAGCCATGCATCTGTTAGGGCCAGTTATCGGCGGAATTTGCTGTTTTATATTAAGTTTTTTGTGGTTTTCCATATTGATCCGTCATTTATGTTTAGGGATTGATATTTTTTTTCAAAAAATTCTGTTTTATGTTTTGATATAAGTTTTTTGATGGTGTTTGTCAAGTGATTAAATAATTGTTTATCAGATGGGTATCGATATTTTTGCCATCTAGAACGAACACGACGTTTATCAGAAATTAAAGTTCTTATATAAATAGGCAAGGTTTGATTATTTGTTTGGTGCATACTCCTTGGAGTATATGGGTATGATGATTTGTATATAGCTAATTGTATCGAGGTTATGAGATTTTGAGCAGCGTTTTCTATGTCAGTTTTTGATTTAAGGGAGATTTTTAAGTTGGTGATATTTTGCATGATTTCAGCGAACTCATTCCATTTTATTGGACATTGTGATAAAGAAGGATGCATAGGGTTTAGATCTGGAGTTACGTTTAGTTGGAGCAGGACAGGAGTGTGGTCAGAGCTAAAATCGTTAAGTTGGTGACAGAGAAATTAATGTGACTGGGTAATTTCGAGATGAAGAAGTCTAAAATATCAGGGTGTCTATTTTGATGTTAGGGCCAATAAGTAGTACCATTTAGGGATATGTGTGTATAATTGTTATTGTTCATTATTTTTTGTAGTATTTTACCTCTTAAGTTATCAGATATGCATCCCCACTGGGAGTGTTTAGCATTGAGGTCACCTCCAATCAAAAACTTTTGACCGAGTGATTTAAAAAAACCTAATTGTTTTGAGTTAATAGTAGGATATAGAGGAAGATATACAGATGAAATTCTAATTGGTATATAATTCAACGTTATTTGAATGTTAGTTGCCTGTATATTAGGCGTTTGGTTAGCCGAAAGAAGATTGTGCTTGATTTTAGATGAAATTATTATAGCAGATCCTGCATGAGCAGTTTTATCAGGATGATCAGTTCTATAAACCATATAGCCCGGGAAAAATAGTTTAGTGCACGGTTTACAATGTGTCTCCGAGATAAGTGCTAAGTCAATTTGTTTTTCTTGTAATAAATTTAAAAAGTCTGCTTCATTTTGTTTTATACCATTTGCATTCCAAAGTATTATTTTTAGTACGTTAGAATTAAGTTGATTGCTGACCATTATTTTAAGAGTTTATCTATAACTGTTGTGAGGAGTGATATGAGAGGATTAATTATCAGTTTAAATTCAGAAATGAATGAGGATAATTGGATTTCTATAGATTCATGTGATTTCTCATTGTTATTTTGAGAGGTATTATTTTGAGATTTAATGTGAGGAGGTTTTTGACTTAAGTGAGGGAATGACGAGGTGTCTGTTAAATTAGGAGGAGAAGTATGGGCGCTATCACGTTTAACACCTTCCCCCTTTACAATATTACTATAATTAATGCTACTTTTTTTGTTGAATTTGTTGTTTGAATTGGATTTACCGTGATGGAGTTTCTGCAGATTCTTGTGAACTTGATATCCACGATAGTTTGCAGTATGATCGCCACCACAGAGTACACAGACAGGTAGTTGATCACTGGTCTTGTTACAAGCTGATGTTGAGTGGTTGGAGTTACAGCGAACACATCTTGATGGATATGCACAATAGGTTTTAGAGTGACCATACTCTTGGCAGTTTATACACTAGATAATCTCCCGTCTTTTGTACGGTTCTTCTATTTTTATCTTTGTGTTAAGTAATGAATTTAGATAAAAGATGTCTTGGTTGATCACAGCTGGTTCTAAATCAACGAAGAATATCGATAGTTTACTTTTTGTGGTTTTGTGTAAAACGTTTGTAACATTACAAACTGTGTATCCAATTTCCTGAATAGCAATACCTACATCAACTGTTGGGGTAGATAGATGCAAATTTCTAACAACTATACGGAAGGATTTGTCTTCCTGAGCTTGGAATGTATGGTATTCATCTTTACTTTTTTAAGTATTTTATAATCGATCTGTAAGTGTCAGAGTTGCTGGATTGTATCTTTAGGTTTTTGGAAGTTAATTTGACAAAAAAGTTGTTGGTTCCAAATAAATTGATTAAAACAGTACGAAATGCAGCAAAGTCCAACAATCCGCGGACGAAAATGGGTGGAGGTGGTTTGATTTTTATTTCGTCCATGTCCATGTTAGCATTGGAGTTAATTTGATTTACATCAGATTTAGTTTGATTTGATTCAGTATTATTATTTTCATTATTTTCATTGTCGAGAATAGCGTATCTATTTGTTGATGCAAAAATAGGTTTGATATTTTTTTTATTTAAATTTGACGATGAACTATCAGCGGATAGAGTACGTTTATTTTTGGAATGTACTATTTTATATTCAGGAATATTTATGTTGTTTTCGTTGGTGTTCGAAAATACATTATCACTTGAAACACTCTGTATACGGGATGTATTAGAGTTGGTATTGTTTGATCTGTTATTACGATTTAGATTAGCATTACCATTTTTAGACATTGTTCGTTATCGGATTACGTAAGAGAAGAGATTACATCTGCCGCCGACTGAGACAGTCAGGGAAAACCGTGTGCGTATGGCAGATTATTATAATTACCAGTTTATTGTAGATTTCTAGATGAGAAGTGATTTAATTCACACGAGGAAGATACGGGTTGAATCGATTCTTTTTTTTTCCTGCATCCAGCTGTAGTAAAATCAAATTTTTCTGTAAACTCGGGTTTAAGAAAGAAAACGATTTATGTGCAACGGAGTAGGACACGTGTAGCGGACGACATTCACATAGCGACTGAAAGTATTTTATGACTGGAATGCGGATTGGTCGAAATATTTTCGGCTATTTTACGGACTTCTCCACAGAACTAACAAATAACGAATTGTCGGTTGCCTATTTCGACAGACGTAAGTGACCACGATGATGCGGATGACTAATCGTCGATCGAATATTTTTAGATATTTTTTTTTTCTAATTGATACACAACATTATTATTCTACAGTCCGCATTGAACTCGGATTTTTTATTTTAAATAATTTGTAAAAACTGCTTAAAAATTGTCTTTTTTTTTTTAAAGACTTATTTAAAAGTTTGAGATTAAAATATTATAAAACGAAGATCGATGTGGGCTGTAGAATATTTCTTTCTATCAGTTAAAAAAATATATATCAAATTTGATTTTGATTCTACAAGTCGATATCATTATTCCGTAAAATGTATTATTGAAGACAAAATGGCATTGGCGCCGGGCGCCTTAATCTCATTCGTCATTGTCTGTCGTACACTCGTGCGATAAGGAATAAGGACAAAAACCATGAACCAGCCACCGTAAATTTTAAGTCAATCTTAATACGTGACAAAAACAAAGTTGTTATTAGCAATTAGCATAAAACAATAGGGTCAATAATATATTGACGGTAATCACAGAATAGATTAAATTTAATCTAACTACTATCTTACTATATACTTCAACCAATTGTAATTAGATTAATTAGGTAACACCACATTATTAAGAATAACATTATTCTTTTCACCATGTGTGTTTTGAATTAAATTGCATAAAAATATTTTTCATTAATGGGAAATTTTTCTAAAGATGATTAGGGTCGGGAGTATCAGTTTTATATACGAATCCAGATTTTTAAAGCTCTAAAGCTCACTAATGCCCTTGTATATACATACCTACCTTATAAGATTAAAACAATTATGATATAACAATTCAATTGTCTTGTGTCATGTAGTTTTATGATGATGTTAGTTAATATTTATTTATAAAAAAAATTACCATACAGGTAATCCCCAACTCTAAGATGAACATAGGTACCAAAAATTATATTACCCGTTTTATTCTCCTGTTAATAAAATGTTATCCATAGTAAATAGGAATTACTTCTACAGATTTCTAACTTTGCACTTCTTGTATTGTTTTAAATTATCTATACAAGTGATAAGTACATTTTAATGATTCAATAAAACTAATAGTTTAACTAAAGTAATTAATTACTAATATATCATTGACAATAATAACAAATAGTAATACATAGAATTTAAACTTTAAGAGTAAGAATGTTATATGGTTATGAATTATGATCATATTTTAAAATAAAAATACATACAATATTAACGACATGAATGTATTATTATAGTTTTTATATTAAGCGGTGGTTACAAATAAAATAATTTTAATACAATTTCTAACAAATTATTTTTAATACTCTTAGTTTTTAAAAATGACAACTACAACATGAAAAAAATTCCAAAACATAAACAATTTTTAAACTTATTTCTTTACAATTTCATTAAATATGAGATGACTGTTAATTTACACCATTTTAAATTGTATATATTAATAAATTAAAAGTTATGGTTTAAATATTCCTTATAGCATAAATTTACTCACATATTAAATTACATGATTATGGTGTTAAAACTATTGTGATATATTATGAGCACAGATTAGTATTTTGTACTTGTATATTTAATTAAAATAATTTCTGTATAAATTCAATTTTACATTTACCAGAAGAACATAAAATTAAATATTCAATAATTTATTATACAATACTGAATAAACACGTATACTTCTTTCCTTAAAAGTAAATGGTATGGAATATTTTAAAAACTTCAAAATAAGTTAATATAGTTAAACAACGTTTTCATGATTTTGATATAAAAAAAAAAATTTAGCCAAATTCATTAAATTTAAGACTATAAAACACAACTACGACTATAGCTGTGTTTATAATAATACATAGTTGAATTATTATTAAAAAATACTGATACTATAAAATCATTATTTTTATGTACAAATTCAGTGTTGTGAAATATATGGAATTTGATATTCATTAGAACTGAAATGAATACTTATGTATATATATCTTACAAAATGATAAACAACATTGATTTTGTACTACAAAGGAACTTTTTAAAAATATGTCTTGTTTAAATGATGAATTTAGTTAACAAGGAAAAATGTATTCATTCCTTTTTATTAGTTTTATTAATGACTTAATCAATTTAGTAATAATAATTAAAATTGTATTGTGGTTAAAAATATGAATTTGGCTTGTTTGTCAACACCTACATTTCTTAAATAGCTTCCACCAAAATAGTAGAAACAAATAAATTAAAAAGTTTGTCCAGCCTCTTTATAGGTAGTGAAAATTTTTTCAATTGAATTGATATAAGCAGCAGTACGAAGATCAAGACCCAAGTTGTATTTCATAGCAGTTTTCATAATAGCTCGAGCTGAACGTTCCATTGTATAATCTAAACCAGAATGTACTATATCTTTTTCAGATGCTCCTGATATACGTTTTTGGAAGGATTCAGAAGGAGTGACAGGAATTCTTCCTCCCACACGACCAAAACGACGTTCCAATGACTCTTGCACAGATTCTATAAAAAATTGATTAAGTTACTCCATGACAATATACTATTACCATACAAATTGTAATACCTAATAAATGATAGTTTGATTCACGCTCATATTTGAACGTTAAGCGACCATAAGAAACATGGTTTAAATTCTTTAACCATTCGAAAAATGATACAGTTACACCACCAGCATTTATGTATAAATCTGGCACAATCAAAATATTTCGTTCTATTAGAATTTTATCTGCAGCAGGGGTTGTTGGGCCATTAGCAGCTTCACCAATAATCTGACAATAGTTTTATATGATATAAATATTTATTTTATTTAACTATATTTAATAATTTAATTACTTTTGCTTGGATCTTATGAGCATTAGCTGATGTAATGACTTTTTCGGTGGCAGCTGGTACTAATATATCACAAGGTTCATACATAAGGTTTTCACCTGTGTACGGCTGAGCACCTGGAAATCCTAAAATAGTACCATTGTCAATTCTCCAATCTTCTAATGCCTGAAATAATGATAAACATTGAATTTAAATAACAATCATTGTTATACTTATATATTTCATTTTTATAAACACAAGGTAATTACTTTAGGATCAATTCCATCTGGGTTGTAAATAGAACCATCATGTTCAATTACACCAATGCACGTAGCACCTGCTCTATGTAAGTAACGCATTGAATGTAATCCAACATTACCAAAACCCTTGAATGATAAAATTTAAATTAAAAAGTATAAAATTAGAGACAATATAATAATAATGTATGCTAACTTGAACAATAAAAGTTTTTCCACCCCATCCAGGTGTGGTACCAATTAAGCTCATGTAATTGGCTTCCATAATGAAATTTTCTAATCCATGGAAAACACCTCTACCAGTAGCTGATACACGACCATGAATTCCACCTTGATTAATTGGTTTACCAGTTACACATGCATGAGCGTTTATGTCTAGATGCCCTATTAAATAAAAATGAAGATAAAATCAGTATTTACATTAATAAAATAATTAATATATGGTTGGTTCGACATTTTTTTTTATTGAGGTTATCATCTATTCAATTCAAGAAATATAATAGAAAAAAATGAACTCATTATAAACTTTGAATATGAATTGATAATATATATGTGATTAAATAATAATAATAAGACAAAAACATTCATTGTTATATAATTATAAATATAATAACCAATAGTTTTAGCATATGTATCAGCTATCCACGACATTTCACGTTCACCGGTTCCCATATCTGGTGCAGGTACATCTACACCGGGTCCTAAAAATGAAATTAATTTATAAGATTATAATAAAAAAAATTTTAAATTTATAGATAATATAATTTTATTTCTTATAAATGTAAATTAAATTATATTTAATTAATATATGATAATTTGTACTAGCATAATAATATATAGTATGAATAAATAAATAAAATAAAATAAATGATCTGCTAGAACACTTCATTTACTACTAATTTGTTTCCTATTAAAACCCAACATTTTTCAATGACCCTATTATCATCAATTGAGCTTAATCCTATTATTTATACCATGCTGTTTCCGACAACATTTCTCACGCTTTGATTTGACATAATTTCTAATTGAGGTCACAATGAATAAAATTTTATTTTGCACAACAAATTTGTTTGATCACTTAAAATTAAAACGTGTTTATATACTAACCAATAAATCCTTTTTTAGCCAATTCCAATGTGAACCGTCTGGTAATTTGCTCTAATTCATTTTCTGAATACAATTTTGGATTTATTTTGATGCCAGCTTTTGCACCTCCAAATGGTACATCAACACATGCACACTTGAAAGTCATTAGAGCAGCTAAAGCTTTCACTTCATCACGGGAAACATCCAATGAAAATCGAATACCTGAAATAAAGTTAATTTAGTACACATAATTCTTTGAAGAAGTTTTTTTATTTTTCTTGATGTAAATATTTTTTTCTTTTTCTTTTAAATTAATAGTATCAATAAGCTAAATATTCCCCTACATTGTATGGCTATATAAGTATATTTAATTATTGTTATTTATTCGGGCTTTATTAGCATTAGGTTGCAATAAATAAACCAAAAAGAAATGTATCTTAAACATAACTTATTTTTAAAGAGAATTATCAATTGCAATATTAAAATTTTTACTATTATGTTTCTACATACAATTTATTAGATTTCATCTTATTAAAGATTATTATAATTCATAGCATAAAAGTTAAAGATATCTCGTTCTTAAATATGACTCAATATGTAAGAAGCTTATAAATCAAAATAGGTACATATCAACTTTAAACTGTTCAAAATGGAACAAATAGATTATTATGAGTACCTATCTAATCTAAAATATTACTAATTAACGTACATAGGTACTTTATACTGTTTTTAATTTGGATAATAAACCATATTCTTAGTGTAGATACTCAGTTTTATACATGTAAACATAATTAAAGCAGAAGAATAAATCATTTAATATTAAATTTTATAATTTCTATGCAATTATTTTAATAAAAGTACCTAGTATTATTAGGTTATTTTATAATCAATTATAATCTTTATATTTTTTATTATGATTAAATTAATGTTTTTTTGTAAAATATTCACATCAAAACTGGAAACATATTATTGACATAGGGTAGAATCTATCAATTATTGTCAATTTTTTTTTTTTAATGACTCATCCTTAACTTTTTAATTTTCCTCTAAAAAAAAAAATATTACAACTGCATTATTATGGTCACTTAAAGACCTTGCAACTTGTATATTTAATTGTCAACACTTGTTAAGTGGTTTTAATTTTAAAACTTAAATAGTGTAGATATTAATATTTAAAAATAAAACACAATAATTATACTAACTATTAGTTGAAGAACCAATTTTAGACATTTTATATTTATAATAAATTTTAATACCTATTGTATATTCTATAAGTATAACGTTAAAACAATAAGTGGTTACTATTTAGGTATATTATGTTATATCTTAATTAAGAACGTGTTTTTGTTATGTACCTACCTAACAATAGGTAATTTAATTTATATTCAAACTTATTTTAACAAGGACTCACTAATGAATTCAAGAGTTTTAAAAAACATTTTTATTTTTAGTTCAAATAAAAAGTAAATTAACTATTTTGAGTACCTAAGCAGGAATTATGGGCGATTAAAATTAGCCACTTATTTATATATATATATATATATATATATAAATAAATAAAACAATACTTTTTTTTTTATATTTTTATAGGTACTTAAATTAAGATCATATACATATGCATCAATTAGATGTAAAAATGCATTATTTAACACCTACTAAATATATTTTATATTTTATAGTAGGTATTATATAAAATTAAAATTCATTTAATATTTTAGTCCATTACTAACCTCCTTTACACGGTGTTCTATGTGTACTGTGTTGTGCACGGTAACCCGTAATCATCTCGTAGTCACCGCTGTCCCTGCGTACCGGGAAAGATGTCTCCAGTATGTGATCGCAAGGCTGCATGCCTAACAATATTCCTTTGACTTTTTTCCTTTTGTCTTCCACGGACATCTTGGCTTTGATGTCTTCGACAAGCTTGTCCTCGGCCACCTGACACGCACGGTGGAAGAAATATTCCACCATGTCGAAAAATCGTGGGTTCTCGGCCGTAGGCACATCCTTAAGGTGATCGGGCATCTCGTGGAGTCCACGAGCAGACGAAATGGTCGCTGTCCTCAGGACGCTCTCCGGCACGTTACGTCCCAGTCGGCAGAGGTTGTACATGGTGACAATGGGTGGTTATACGCGTGTGAGACGACGACGACAACAATAAAACAAACGAGAAAAAAATGGAAAACAACCAGAAAACCGGGCAGCACACCTAAAATTAAACAATAAAATTATAAAATCCAATCGGTGGGGAACGGGAGGAGGCTGGCGCATACTTGGCAGCAGCTGGTGAACGACTAAGTGCTAACGTCGGCGGGCGAACAGATAATACGCCGGTGGATATCGTAGTATTGTGTAACAGTTCGTCGGACGGCGCCTCCTCGACGACGAAGACGACAGGTCGGCGATATTGTTGGGCCGTTCACGGAGATCGGATCGCTGTATTCGGTCTGGCAGTATTGCAAAAAAACAATAAGTAATACGGCCGAAACGGGAGGGGGTCGAGATTATTTTGTGGGGAATCGGATACGAAATTCGCGCGCGTGCGTGACGTCCAAGAGCCGGTGATGTTGTATATAATAACAATAATAAAATAATAATACAACTATGCGTAATCGTGGCCCGCGGGCTCGTAACCGCGGTCATCATTGTCCCGGACGAGATACCGCGATGATACGGAGCTCAGCTGCTGCCGACTGAAATGTGCGTTTACGGCGGACGTTTTCGCCATTTATTTTGGCGGGAACGGTATCGTCTTATCACCGATACGCGGCGAAACGGAACTACGGAAATACGGGCCACAACACTTCTGCGGAGAACCACATCAGATTGTGACGACTACGAAGAATAATTGTTATAGCAATTGCAACGTTCAACAATAAAATAAAACGACGACGAGTGACGACTGAAAACGATAATTTTAATTATTATTTGATGTAACTCATTGAACACCATGGACGATGCCATACAACATTTGGAACAAGTCGTAAGTACCTACTGAGTCTATAGCGGGCCTCCTAAATTGCCTTCAACGCTGTCAATTTTTTACTGTTTTTATGTTAAACACAGCTCGTTTGTAGGTGACTAATATCGAAAAAAAAGTTGACACTTTAAGTTGGAAAATAAAAAAATTCGAAAAAGTACTGTTTTCAAAAAACGAAACATCCCACTCGGTAAGTACAATATTTGTAACTATTATGTAGATAAAAATTACATAATATTTTTTAGTTTAACATTCGTATTGGCTTATAATTCAAATTGAGATGATTCGTTTAAGTTTATTAAATGTTGTCTGTGATTACTATTACAGTTAAATAACTATTATAAATCTATTTTAATTTAATGATAATATTACGCAGTAGGTATCTATACTAATCAAAATACTAATTGAAGTTGTAAAATTATAAAATAAGATTGTTTTTAAACACTTATTTATAAAAAAAATAATAAATTTAAGTTGAAATTTCTTAATTTAATATCTAGTTTTGATTTTTTAATTAATTGGTAGGTTGATGAACCTTAAGATTACAATTTATTTGTAGTGTATTCATTTAAGTAATTATGCAGTTATAATTGAGTTGATAAGCAAAAAGTAAATTGATAACTAACTAAAAGTTAAATTCTGAAATGTATTTTATATGGTATAATTAATTTTAAACAAAACACTCATTATAATATCAAAGAGTATTGACTTTTTTCAAAATTTTGTTTTTACATGGTTTTAGATCATTTCAAACTACATTATTTTATATTTTATATTTCAACACAAAATATTTTTCTAATTATTTCGATACTTAAAAATCAAATTTCGGACGAATACCTTATGAGTAATAAATATTTAAAGTATAGATGAGGAGAGTAGAAAAATATTGCTCTGTTATTCCGTTTATCTAAACTTTATGTACTTATAAAGTTATAATGCATAAATCACTCGTCCAACATTTTTTTTATGTATCAAAATACTATGAAAAATATTCTGCTTTAGAATATGAAATCAAAACTGTACATTGTAATTCGAAAAATTAAAAAAACTCAATAAAAATAAAATAATTTCTTTAAAAATATGTTGTTATATAACAACTTGAAACTATGTAAAAAAATATTTTGAAAAAAGTCAATACTTTACTATATAATGAGTCTTTTATATCAAATGAATCACTCTATATATATAATTTTAATTATTTAAAATTACTTACTACTTTTAACTCTTAATTGTTAACTTTTATTTGTCATGTAGCTGATGTATTACAATGTTTAATTTAATAACAGTGAAAGAAAAAAATGTTTGTGTACCTATAAATGTTGATTATTGAATGAATAGTTCTTTATTATCAACATATAAGAAATTAAAGTAGTAAAACTAGTATATAATATAATAAAATATTAAAATATATCTTTCAATGATATTTTTAATTGCAAAATTGCAATAATTAAGTAATAACTGGAGTAGTTACAAATAAAATTTGATTTTTTGTAAACATTTACAATTTTGTCTTATGAGTACTAATTTGGTTAAATTCAATTGTATGTCTTCTAAGGATTGTTAATTTTTAAAATGCATTTAAATTATTTTTATTAAAAACTGGCATGTATGGCATTTAACCAAAAAGTTATATTTTTTAACGTTTAAAAATAATTATTCTCTAGTGGAATCAGTGGAAGATTGTAATCTACTCCCACGAATTGTTTTCCTTTTTATTCAAATTTCATGTTTTCCAGATATAAAATACAATGTTATGATATAACCTGAAAATATAAATAAATAAATAAGTTTTAGTTGTGTTACTGTACTTATTAACAGTGACACAACTACCAGGGATGCTAAAAGTGCTAAGTATCACTAATTAGCAATATTAAATTATATTTGGCCATTCAATTTGATTTTAAAAATAGTATATTATTATCATTTAATCTACTGACATATTATTGTAGCTATGGTCCAAGTGTCCAACTATGTTTAAAGTGTGTTTTTATTACCTATCAAACTGATTATTTAAAAATTATATTTTGAGTAGGCTGCATAAAATATTCTTACATTCCAGCTGAAAAATAGCTAACTGTAGCACTGTTTATTACTATTGATAAATTCAAAAAATAACTCTTGAAACTAAAGTAATGAATGAGATAACATTTTAAATTTGAAATTATGTCATATGAACCTTTACATATGATTATATTATTATTTTATTTAAAATTTAGTGTAAAATGATGTCCATGATGGCTAATTTAGAAGAAGCGTGCCGTAAATATGATGAAATATTATTGTTGGTGGCCGAACAAAAAAATGAACAAAATGCATTCACTGATACATTACAACTTCAAGTAAATTTAGTAAAAAGCAAAGTCGAAACTTTACGAGCAATTATGACAAAAGGAAGAACAATTGAGTTCTAACTTCATAAACTAATCGTTGTTAATATATAAATAAATGGTGTAAGTAAAGATAATTTTATATATATTTTTTTTTTTATACAATTTTTTTTAATTCATTTAAACAATTAATAAATAAAAATAAAAATTGTTATATAAATTAACAATTTTAAAAATATATTATTAACATTTGTTAATATATTTCATTAGAGTAAAATTTTAGTTTAATAAGATTAGTGAAATTTAATATTTGTTAAGATATTTTTAAATAAACTGACAATGATATTTTAATATTTTGTTTTTGTGTTTATTGTCCTTGAATAAAATAATAGCAATCACCCATCATCTGGCATATACCATGTTATTAATGTTTTATGTTTAAGGAAGTCAATTAACCTTGATCCCACCTAAATTGACCGTACCTATATTTGAATTCTTTTTGTATGAGATAATAGTCTGTACACTTTTGATATTTATTACAATATTTGAATATTTCCATAAAAGACACAAGATAATCTATCTGTTCACATTAGCCATTTGTAAGTTATAATAGATGAAGAGGAGCATAAGACGGACCAAACTAAAAACATTAATTTAAAAATAATAACATGTGCATAGGATGAAGTGCCTAATTACCTATGGTAAAATCATTAAATTCTTTTCTAAACTATTCAAAATACGTAAATAATTTTAATAATCGTAAATGTCTGTACCTGTAGGCTTTAAACAGTGAAACTATTATATGCTGGAGTGTATAATAAAAATCTTTTCGTGGAAAACCGGTTTAAGGAGCATACTTATAATAATATGTAGAGACATGTCAGTCATGCGTCGTGTTTAACTCGTGCAATAAGAGCTTTAAATTAAACATTGCGGCGATAAGATTTTTCCAGACTTGGTTTTTAATGAGTAGAACATATAGTGTCGAGTACAAAATAATTTAAAATCGTACTTCAGATAATATAGACAAAATATTAAGTAGGTAGGTAAATAATATACTTGTTATTTATCTACGATGATAAAATATAGGTAACATTTTTATAAGTTGAATTATAAATATAAAAATATCAGTTGATAATATGTAATTGCGCGTGGTATGTATTGCCACACATTTGAACTTTTGAATTCCAATGATTTCACTGTAGAATTAATCTTCTAACTCATAATAATAATAATATAGACCGTATTATTATATACACCTAGTTTGTGATTTCTAAACGTATTATAAAACATCAAATGCATACATTATGTAGGTATAAATATTGTGTACGGCCTGCAGTGGCACCATGAGTTTCTATCTTATCTATAGTAGATATTAGATTTTGAGTGTATGTAGGTTTTACAATATTGTGTGTGTATTATTTAGAATTTCTAGTTAAAAATCGAATCTAGTCATTGGGGTACTTTGGTGGGTCAAAAATAAAAATTTCTCGGTATTTTCAAAATAACCGGTAAAGCAAACGTCGATCTTGTTTCTATAGTTGTAATTAAAAAATGAATAAATGTAGATTAGAGATTTGAATTCATATATAGGCAATTATAAAAATTATTATTTTATTTTTATAAGTTTTATGAAATATTTATATTAGACTCTATAGCTGTCTAGCATTTTCTAGACATTATTTAATTGTCAATATATTTCTTAACTCTTTTTATGCTATTTATATAGACATTTTTAATTTTTACTTTTTTCGAATAGTATAAAATTATTTTTTTTTTAATTAAAAATTAAAATTTTTATGCTAGGTTTCTTATTTTAAATTGTCTAAACCTATAAAAATATACAAAATACATAGTAACAATAACTATTTTTATAAGAGTTTAAAGTTCAAATTTTTACAAAATGCATCAAAATTACGAACTTTTGTAAATTATTTTAAATTTAACAGCTAGGGCATGGAAAATAATTAAAATACTAGATATGTTTTAAGATTTTTTAACTTAAATTAAAAAAAAAAATCTGCAGAAAAGCCATGAACCTATTATGCGGAATTGAATCAAACTTTGACATTTGATAATCAAACTTGTATAATGATATTACGATTGTATTACGATTTATTCTCCGACAGTTTTTGTTATTTTGTAATTATTCAAAAAATATTTATACAGCAAGAATTTGAAATAATTCACTTTTATTCAAATTATAATGTTATATAGATGCACAATGAAATGTTCAATGTTTTTGACTAATTTAAAGATATTCATAAGCATTTCCAAAACCTTTAAAACATAATATTAAATTTCCCATAAGTTGTTTTTGCAGCAATTTAAAATACATAGGTGACATTTTTTTTTTCAAAAAGTTCAAATTTTATCAAAATCTCGAAAATTTGCAAAATTGATTTGTAGTTAAAAATGTATTCAATTTTTACTATACTGTTTAGTATATACACAATGAAATGTTAAAAAGGACATGGACGATGGACCAGTTGTGCCAAAAACAAAATTTGTATTTTAGGATCAGTGTACCAATTGCTCTGCATATATTTACGATTATTACACCGTTACGACCACTGATTATATTAATTAGTGTAATATATAATGATTGTCTACCAGCGACTGTCTGAAAGCAGATATTTCTAAGACCGCAATTCCAGACAAGCGCTGGGTATAAGCAGAGCTCGCATAGCAAGCCGACGACAGTTGGATTTAAGCAGAATATTACGAGCATTAACAGAACCTAAGTTACAGAATCTTTTTTTTAAAAGTATTTTCAAGACAGCATTAAATTGTAAAATAACTTACTTTATGTTTAAATAAATCTTATAAGATCCTATGTATGACATTAGAACACTCTTACAAAGTACATAACAATAACAATTGCGCTGATTTTAGTTTCCGGTCGATAAAACAATTTTTTGGAAAACATAAAAATTATTATTGATTTGCTGCCAATATTCTATTATGACTAGCAAAGAATTTTTATAATCAGTTATTTTATATTTGTTATTGAAAAAGATAAATTGTAAACCAATTTAAAAAAATGACGAACACAATTTGCTTATTAAATAGAAAAAAAGTTTTTAATTAAAACAGTGATTATTAAATTTTTATTATATATTTATATATATTGTATAATAGAAACATATAATAAATACATTATTGATGTTCATGTTCAAGCCCGGATAAACTTTGGGGCCCAGGGACCAAAGTTTTAAATGAGGCCCCTAAAAGAAAAAAATATAATATAATATTTATATATACATAATTATAAATAATGAATCACTTTATTTATAAATTATAATTTACAAGCTTTTTCTTCGTTTTTGTAAGCAAAATTCTTCAATAATTTTTTCGTTTAAAAAGCTCTTTCGGCTGAACAGTTTGAATTGATATAATTAAATATATTTAAAGTACAATATATAAATTTGAAAAGACATAAATTAATTAATTTCCAAAGATCAAGTACCTATACTAAATTATTAATGCTTTGTATAATATCCTCTAAATTTGTAACAAATAAAAAATTGCCTGAAACTCAATTCGTTTGTCTAGTTCAGATCAAATTGTACCAATAATAATTATGTTATGGATTTTAATTTAATTTAATTAAAAAAAAAAAACCCTAATTTTTTTATGTTCTTTTTTCGTTGTGGTGCAAACTATTAATTTCTGGACTGAGTTCGATAACTATTTTCG
This sequence comes from Pentalonia nigronervosa, assembly GCA_014851325.1. NCBI lineage: Eukaryota > Metazoa > Arthropoda > Insecta > Hemiptera > Aphididae > Pentalonia > Pentalonia nigronervosa. The sequence goes on along the minus strand of JACXSJ010000483.1, from coordinate 23,865 downwards.
TAAACTACACTATATCGTTTCTTAAATTTAAAATATACTTTTTTAACGATTTTGGTAAATTTAAAGCACAATTATGACAAATGTTGTCAGCAATAATTATCGATTTTTTTTAGGTAATTTATGCAATGTTAAAGTTTATAACGAAAAAAGTAATGGACAAATCTGAGACCCCTAAATAAATTCCAATTTTTGAGGCCCGGGAGCTACCCCTCCCTAATCCGGGCTTGTTCATGTTCATTGTGATGTTCCAATAAAAATAATGTTTTATGCAATTGAATAAAATATATATTATAAGACTATTATTTAGCGCAATAATTGGTCTATCAACCCCGGAAATGATGAAACGCAATTATTAGTATACATACGAAAAGGTAATTTTAAGCGTAATTGGCAAACTCTTGTTAAGAATATTTTACACTTAGATCATTTTTAAGCTATTTATACCACGAACCTACTTACACCGTTCTACTATTATACCCTATAGGTATGTTCAAATTGACTTATAAATTAATAACAACTAGTAATGTTTTAATAATAATTAGTATTTAATATAAATAAGCTATTTGTTTTTCCGCAATAATTAATTCAACTTACCTCGCATTTTGCTAATATAAAATAATTACAAGTAGGTGCCTAGTAATAAAAATATATGATCTAATACAGATGAAATTATTAAACTGTGGGCCCAGAAGTCGGCCGCAACTCGCAATTGTGTGTTTGGTGAGTGCTTGTCGAGGAATAAAATAACCATTAAAAAAATATTACCTACCTAACTACGTAATTTCTATGAACTATTTTATAGTTTTTTCATATAATTAAATTAGTTATTTATAAATAAATGGTCTGCTCCTCAAAAAGGGCACTGCCATCTGTCCTTATATTTATTTATTTATTTATTTATTTATTTCAATTAACCAACGGCGCATTTACAAATAACAATATAAAAACTTCAAATGCTTATAAATTTAAAATAATATCCGAATATCAAAATAATTTTTTATTTAGAATATTAAATCAAACTATTAAGGTACATTTTATTTGATTAGGTTAGTAACTATTTTTACCTATTTTATACGGTCATTTAGCGGTGTATTTAGGTATCGTTTAAGGAAGGGGATAAGGTATTAAATCATATACGTAAAAGTGGGTATTTTCTTACTATATACTATAACTATATAAATGTATGATGTACAAGACTTTTTACATTGAATACCAACTAACACAACTCATCAAAATTTTTAATTAGATGAAAAATAATAAAAAAATTGTTTAAAAAAGGTCAGCAAGTGGATACCTTTCTACTATATATAAGATGTCAAGTAGGTCACTGTAATGAATGTGTTAAATTCGAATTCAATTATAAATAAAATCATTGTTTACGATAAACGATTCTGAGCGAAGACAGTCTGTCAGCCTATAATACAAAGTATATTTTATGATATAATTGCTGTTATAGTGTTTAATTTTCCTATTAATAATACAGTAGGTTGAATTAGTTTTTTCCCGAAAATATTGTATTTAAAAATGCCATTGTATAAACTATAACAATACACTGTAAAGTTTCAAGTACTCACGAATAATATTTTTAAATTACAACGAAATAACTAACATCGTTATTCTTCGTTTGAATATCTAATTTTGTCTTTTGTCTATAAATTCAACCATGTTAATATTTTTTTTAGATTCTTTGATAAAACTTTTTATGAGAAATCTTATTTTAAATTTTCTATCCTTAACTATAAAAATTGCACATTTTATACATTTTTAACTACATAATAATTTGAACATTTTCGGTATTTTGTATAATTTTGTTAAAATTTAAATTTAAATGTTGAAAAAAAGTGTGCTTATGTATCTTTAAAAATTTTCAACTTATGAGAAATCTTGTATTAAATTTGCAAGCTTTTTGGATCATAAAAAATTGTTAAATCAATATTTATAGAAAAAAAAATTTAAAATCAAAAATTTCTTATGTTTACAATTAACTTAAAAAGAATATTTTTTAAATTTTATGATGTACAAAAAATAATAATCTCAACATTCGGTGAAAATGTCATGCATATACGGTAATTCGTTTTTACAACAAAATAAGAAGATAGTTCCCTGACTCCTGAGAAATCGGTGTACCGAAAATATATTATACATCGCCATGTCGGTATAGTTTACGGGTGAATATCCTATGTCTAATTATTGTAAAAGCTTATAAAAAAAATAACTTGACTTTTAGGTAAACTTTTTTTTTTGTGAAAGACAGAAAAACTTTTGGGGAATTTTGTGTTAATTTGTCAAATTTGAGGTCTTAACAGAAAATTTTTTATGAATTTTTGAATCAAAAAAAAAAATTGTAAATGTTCGTGGTTTTAACGAAATTCTAACTTTAGACGCTTATAAAAAACTACTGTAAATTTTGTTAAACTCTTATTTAATTTTCACTAAAGAAAACGCACACCGAGGAGATCTATGCTCCAAATCCCTTCACCCTGTAAATACGCAGCTGGAGTAGCGCGTGTATCAACCTATAATACTACGTAATTCATATTAGATACTACAGGTACCATGAAAAAATTTTAAAGTCTGTGGTAGGTACAAACTACTATACAAATTTATATAAAGTGTTAACTGTTTATGAATAGTAAAAATATTTATAATTTGAGACAGAATTTTTATACACTTGTTATTAATAAAATATTACATTTTTGTGATATTTATGACGCGGTGTTTCTATTAAAAAGCGCGCAGTTTGAAAAATGACAAAAATAAGTCCCGATTGCTGATTAGGTATACCTATAAGAAAAAAAATAGATATTGGTTATAATACAAAACGAATATGCAGGCATATTAAAATATTAAATCGTTAAAATGTGTGTGAATGGCGAATGCCTAAGTATTACATAAAATATGTATAGGGTACTTGCCTAAGTGAATGTACAGTCATAATTAAAATTAGTATATTAATACTTAAATACTTAAATATTTTAGGTAGGTGCCTATAATGGATTAGAGGATATAGGGTATATATGGTTATATATTATATATAGGTATTTATTATGTTACCTATAGTTGAGAACTTAAACCTATGTATAATCAGCTATATATAGTTGTATAGACTTCAAGAAGAGAACAGTTGATCATCAGGCATTCACGCCTACGATTGTCTCCCACGCACGCTCTCAATCACGTTATTATAATATTGTGTACGCAAGACGGCAAGAGTACGCCTAAATAGTATGTTAGATTGATAATTCTTAAGTACATAACTACAAGAGTAGGGTAACAGCACCAGTAAATGAACATAACCAGCGAATGAACACGACCGGTTAGTGATTAAATCTTCATAAACATAAGTAAACTATTCATACCGGGATTCATTTCATTCTTTTTGCTATCAAAATAACTTTTTGGTATAAACATTTAATTTTTTATCTGTTATTTATTTCCATCGAAGGTGTTCAATCACTGGTCTATGAATTGAAATACAAATCTGTAAATGAACAGATTCGCTGTTCATTCGCTGGATTTCATAAAAATGCCCTCTAACCAATGAACATACGTTTATTTATTGAATTCTGTAATATATTTTCATCCAGTAAATGAACATTAATTGTATTTGAAAAAAATTTCATTATCCTTACTGTGTTTAAGATTCTGAGCGGAGCGAAGAATGTATTGATTTTACAATGTTGTGTTTTTTCTTTTTTTTTTTAAGAATTTCCGATAGTTTTTAAACGTGTCGGAAAAAAAATTAAGGAAAAACAAGAATTTTTTCGTAAAGCAAATTTTTGACAATATCAATTTTAATTTTTGATGGAACAAAAGAAATAATAACTGAAGGTACTTGTAAACTTTTTCTATACACCATAAAATGTTCAATATATTTTCACTTTCTTTAAGCTATTTATAAGCATAATACATTTTTGGTTTTTTTTTATTATTGTCGATAAAAATTTTTTTTAATGGTCAAAAAACTTGAAAATATAATACAAAGTTTTTCATAGCTTGTTGTAAGTGAAAATTAAAAAAAAGAAGTAGAGCGTAAGTTTTTAATAGTTTTTTAAAAGCGTCTAAATTTAAAATTTCAACAAAATACGTAAAAATCACAAAATTTCGCAGTTTTTTTTCGTCAGGAAATTCAAAAAAAAATGTTCTATTTAAACCTACGATTTGAAAATTTATCACAGATAAGTTCCATAAGTTTTTCTACCTTTCTAAAAAAAAAAATAGAAAGCGAAACTAATTTTTTATGAGCATTTGAAATTAGACATAGATATTCACCCGTAAACTACTGATTTCTCAGGGAACGATTTTCTTATTTTGTTGTTATTCAAAAAGCAATAACCGTAAATATTTGAAATTTTCAAAAAAATGTATAGATTTTTATACACCAAAAAAATTTAAAAAAATATTTTGACATTTTTCGAGCTAATTGTAGGCCAAAGAACTTTTTAGTTTTTTCAATTTTTTTTTTTTTTATAAATATCGATAAAAAAATTTTGAATTGGGTCAAACTGCTTAAAAATTTAATACAAGGTTTCTTATAAGTTGTTATAATAGCATATCATAAATATTAAAATTAACATCGGTAGAATTTTTTTATAAGCATTTAAATTTCAAATTTTGAATAAAATTCATTGTCAAACATTTTTATTTGAGCATAATAATTTAGTAATAATACTAATAATTTAGCACGAGAATTTAGCACAATAAGCTTATATGATGATAGTAATTAAAAATAACATGAAAGGTGTATTTAAGCAGTCACCCATTAGTGACTATTGGCTATTGATAGTTAGTTTTTTTACGTGCTTCCACATCTATTGTTCTCATATAGAGATCGTTGTAAAGAGTTTGATTAGAGATATAGGGCGGAGCATTGAATAATCATTGGAGTGACATATTTTAGAATGTTTGATTCTATTAGTGTTGGGTTTTTATTGACGCACCTCAAAGTTGGAGACCATACGTCCAGATTGGTTTGAGTAGAGCTTTGTAAATTAGTAATTTGGTGTTTAGAGTGGAGCACTTATTTCTAACTAGCAGAGGTCTGAGCATACGCATACGATTGTTTAATGCTAGTCGTTTGGTTTGAAGGTGTTTGTTCCATGTTAGTCATTTGTCAAGGAATAATCCTAAGTATTTAACTGTGTCGGACGTGGGAATTGGTACATTGTTGAGAGTAATGTTTGGACATATTCCTGTTTTAGTGTAAACGTTGTGTGTATAGAATTGTTTAGATTAATTTTGACTCACCATTTTTTATACCACTAGGACAATTGATTAAGATGTACTTGTAAGTTTGTTGAGGCAATTAACAGATCCTCATTGATGGATAAAATGACTTTATCATTGGCATAATCCGCTACGATAGTTTGTTATATGGTGGGTTGGTCTACTACGTAGATGTTGAAAAGAAAGGGAAAAAGTATACCACCTTGTGATACACCCACTTTAATTGGTGCGATTTCCAACGTCGACGAATTATATTGGACTTAAAAGTGTTTATCTTAGTGATTATCAGTTAAATAAGATTTAATTAATAGATATAATGGGGAGGGAAATGTTTTTAAGGGATGTAGAAATAACATCTACAAAACGATGTAATTGATATATCGTGCTATATGAGTTACGAAACCTGAAATGGGTATTTGGAAGAATGTTGTTAGTGATAATATGTGGTATTAAGCTTTTTAAAATAAGTCTTTCCAAAACTTTTTAAAGGAATGGCAAGATACATATTGAATGAGTCTGAATGAGGTTGGAGTATCGAGTGGTTTGTCAGGCTTAGAAAAAAGAACTAGTTTAGAGAATTTCTATAATATCGAAAAATATGACAGTCTGAGAATAGCGTTAAATATATATGTTATTAGTACTATGGCTTTTTTAGGAAGGCACTTAGCTACTTCGGCCGTAATCAAATCAAAGTCGGGTGACTTTTTTAGTGAGTATTTTTGGATAGTCTGTTTAACTTCATTTTGGGTGAAATATTTTTAAGGCCGACTGATTGGAGATGGTAGGTTTAGATAAGTATTGACCTCGTCTATGTGTTCAAGAGTAAGTATATTATGATGCGGTTAAAAAGTTTCGTGAAGATAAGCATATTTTTGAGCTAAATTTCAACCTTATCATTGTTAGAGAAGGTAAATGAATTATTTGGTTTCTTTAGAGGGACTGAGAGGCATTTATATTGAAGTAATTTTTTGGTTTCACGCTATAAGCTTCCGTATAAAGAGGAGAGTGAGGTCAGTTTTTGTTCATACATGTCGGATTTGTTTTTAACCAAACATTTTTTTTTAATGAATTTGCTAATTTGTTATATGCACTTTATGTGAGGGTAACCGTGTAATTTGGTAACGTGCTCTTGCTCTACGCTTTTCGACTATTAATGAGCGTACTTGCTCAGTAGGGAGTTTGTGTGCTAAGGTTTTGGTGGTGTTTGACATAGAAGCCGCTGATTGAATAAACGTTGTTAAATTATTAACTGCATTGTCAATTTCACGAGCAGATTTAAAATTTACTTTTAGGTTAATTTCTTCAGCTATTATGTTATGAAATTTAAATTTTGGGACTAACCGTTCATGTTTGTGGAATGGCATCAACATTGAGAATAACGGACGAATGATCGGAGTTTAGATCCAGAATATTATTAATTGAATAGTATAAGTTTCTAGGAATTTTTGTGACGAAGATGTTCAGAATGTCAGATTTTTTCCTAACTAAGGTTGACCAATACGTTGGTCCAGAAAGTGCAAGAATTTTGTATTTTTTCATATTAGTGAAATTATAGAGGAAGTTCCCACGAAGTTTGGGTGACCCGGCAACCCTAACTTTGATGTTTCGCATTATAATCACCACTGATAATAAAATTATTGACTGTTAAGTCTAAAAATTCAGCGAGATTATCAATAATTGAATTGTGCCTAGGTAGACTATAGATTTCGGCGATAACAACAGGGATATTATTTATTATAATTGAGATAACACATGATTGGAAATGATTTTGAGAGTAGCTGACAAATGAGTAAAATTTAAGATTGGATTTTATGAGTATGTCTGCTCCGCCGTGTGCTGTGCCATTTGGATGGTTAGATTTGATTAAGCTGTAATCAGTAATAGATATGTAAGAATGCTTTGAGAAATGGGTTTTGGAAATTAGAGCAATGTCTTTGCGTTTATCAAATAACACACTTTGCAATTAATTGACGTGATTTTTTAGATCGTTTGCATTAAATAATATAATTGATAATGAATTATTAGTGTATGAATTATTCATTTTTTTTTTTTTTTTTTTTTTTTTATTAAGAAGGAAAGTAATTACTTGGGTTAGGAGAGCGATCAATGGATTGATGAGTGACTTGAGTTCGTTCATAAAGGAAGATATGGTTGCATTTAGATCAATACGGGGAGTTGAAAGAGAGGATTGTGATGGTTGATTAGAAGTGGCCTGAGCATAAGTTTTAGAGGGACCAGCTGAATTTTTTCCAAGTGAGGTTGGTAATGGGCTTTTTGCTTTTATGTTATAATTGTTTACGTTGTGCTTAATGTTATCATGCAAGAAGTTACTTTTTGTGGTTGGTGTTTTACGACGTAATTCTTTGTAGACACTGCACCCTCTGTAATTGGCTGGGTGATCGCCAGAACATAAAGCACATTTGACTGCTAAGTCACGTGGTTTGGTGCATTCAGTGGATGGATGGAATGCGCTACAGCGGAAACAGCGTGAAGGATATCCGCAGTAGGCTATTGTGTGGCCATAATCTTGGTAGTTCAGGTATTGGCTTATAATTTTAAGTTTGTAGGGCTCTTCAACTTTGATCTTTGTATGAAGAAGAGAAGAGAGTTCAAAGATATCGTTTGAGTGGTCAGTGGGCTTAAGATCGATAAAGAACAGAGGCAGTGGCGATTTGCTGGTCTTATGTTGAACGCTTGTGACCTTTCTTACTTCGAAGAGACGCAATTCAAGTTTACTTTTTATTAGTTCTGTGGGTGTAGATAGATGTAAATTTCACAGGACGACACGAGTAGGCTTGTCCTCCTTTAAGTGAAACGTATGATATTTGCCATTTTGATCCTTCAGAAAATGTATCAATGTTCTGTATGCATCGGGATTGGCGGTTTGAATTTTCAGATAGTCTGCCGAAGATTTGAAGAAAAAGTTGTCGACTCCAATTAGTTCAATTAGTGTTGCACACAAATCTGGGAAGTGAACTATACCTTTCACAAAAATTGGTGATGATGGTTTGATTAAACTGACAGAGTTAAGAGTTTCTGAGGTATGGTTTTGTGTGTAAGTGGTAGAGTTTTGTGTTATTAGAAGTTTGGATTGCAATAGTTCGTAACGATTTTTAGTTATAAATAATTTTTTATTTTTATTTATAGTAAGATCAGGTGAACGCGGATCCGATGAATCTGATAAATTTCTTTTGCTAGGTAGATGTGTCCATTCGTCTTTTGAAGAATTGTTCATGTTGTCGTCACAAGGTGAATAGCTCGGGTTGATGGCATTAATCGTAATATTATGTTAAGTTGTTTTTTTAAGCGACCTTCCTGTATAGTCGCATTTTTATTTTTATTGTTGTTTTTGTTTGGATATTGCGACATGCTTATATCGGGCAGAGGTCGTGTTTCGCCGTTCGAGGCAGCGATAACGCAACGTGTATCATATAACGGCACTGCTGGTTTCGCACACTAAATATATTTAGATTTTGAAAAACAACACTTTTAGGCGCACTTAAGTTTACAACTTTAATAATTAATAAACAATGTTAGAAACGTCTTTTTTTATGTGTAAAGTTTAAATTTGGATAAAGAATTAAACGAGATCACAACAATTTTGTGGAGCGTAATAATATGTGTACATCAAACGAAATACAATTGAAAATTTGAATCAATGTTTTTTGTAACCAAAAGAAAAGATAAAAAATATGTTTACATAGTTGATTTTTATAGACATTTTAAGTTCAAATTTAGACAAAATTATAGATATTTAAACCAAGCCAAAAGTTTGGGGAAAAGTGTGAAATTCTCCGAATATTTCACTCTCTTCAAAAATATAATTTACCCAAAGTTGTTTTTCTTTTTTTTAGTCAATAATAAAAACTTGGTAATTGGATTGGTATCTAATATATACAATTCATCAGTGACGTTTATAGTGGTTGAGTGTTTAACTGTAACTAATAAAATAAGAATTTAAATCATATTTACTACTGCTAATTTTGGTGAATTCAACCGAAATTTTGTTGTAGTCTGACCATTTTCAGCGGTCGAATTTTTTTCCCGATAATTCGGGAGTTCTTAACCGGATAATATTCGACCGATGTTGCGTCTAGTCTGGCCGTTACTTAAGTAGAAATTTCATATAGTAAGTAAATCCTTAACGCTAAATTATAAATATATAATATAAGTTTTCTAATGTGAAAAACCCCTAAGTGTACATTACTGGTGCTATTACCCTATGTTTTCTACGTCCATACCTAATATGTCTGGCTATTAACAACGAGACACGGCCTAACACTTTTCTATCAATCTCAGCCATGAGCATTTACGACCAGCTGTTTCTTCGCCACTTTTCACTGAGAAAAATCATCCGTATTGTCGTATACTGTATACGAGTGTTTATGAAAGTTAAGCCAAACACCGTCAAATTATCACCTGCTGAACAAATTCATGCACTTGAAGTCATCGTCATTCTCGCAATACAAAAGCCGACTAATTTTTTTTTGTTTTTCCCGACGTTTTTTGAAATTATTAGATATTTTCAATTTTGATCTCTCAAAAGTGCCAATTAGATATACTTTCCTACCAGAAAAGATTTTGATGAAGAAAATCTAAACATTTTTTTAGTACAAAAAACAAGACAGACAGATAGAAAAAACATACATCGTTGTAAAATTAATACATTCATTGCTTCGCTCAAAATCTAAAATGTGTATCCATACATAATATAGTATTTACAATCTACATAGTACATTTATAAATTGTTAATTTTTTTACTAGAAATTATTATAACTTAGGTACTAATTTATTTATACTAATATATGTCTTACGTTTTATGCAAGTATATTACGATTTAAGGGGTATATTATGTTATGTATTTATGTATATTATGTAAAGGTTTGTCAAAATTATTAATATTAAAATTTTATTTATTTAACCTCTCACCCGTTTTAAAAGGCAGTTCTATTAAACTATCTGTAGGCTGAAGTCCGTGTTCTAACACTGAGTTATGTTTCAAAGTTATATATTAGATTCTAAGATCTGAGCGGAGCGAAGAATGTTTTGATTTTACAATATTTGTAGTACTTCTATTTTTTTCACCAGCATCTTTTCTGGTGGAAATGCGAATCTAGTTGGTACTTTTAAGAAGTAATTTTTGAAAATTCCTAATAATTTTCAAAAGCATCGTTTAAAAGCAAAAAAAAAAAATTTAGAAAAAATAGGCATTTTTACGCAAAATTAGTTTTTGACAAAATCCGTTTTGTTTTTTAAAGTAACTCAAAAAAAAAAAAAAAAATAAATAAATAAATAAACGTAGATACATGAAATTTTTTTATTGACCATAATTAAAACAATAATGAGGAACAAAAGTAAAATAAACTTTTTACACCTCCATCAAAACTATGCCAGGGTACTACGTGGAGATGCTCAGAAGAACCAATTATCAACAATCCGCAGTGCGTTCTCTCGCTGGACAGAGTATAGACTTCAAGACATAGTCTAAACATTGATTATAGAATAAAAGTTGTGTATATTGTATATTTATGTATAGTGTTTATTCTATAATCAATGGTCTAAATTATATTATGTTGTTCAATATGTAATATTTTTCAATTATAATTTATAAATATTCTATAAACACACGACACCATCGTTGTTATGATGCGGCGATGGTGCTATTTATCATTCGGACTACTCGGACTAGTTGCACAGAATATAACAAGTTAGTTGTGACTTGTGTTGTAGAGTGGAGACGCTGCCGTCGCCACAAGTCACAACTGACGTTGGATATAATTATATAACAGACCGTAGGTTAAGTATATTAGATTCATAAGAAAATAAGAAATACAATTTATTTGAGTTGATAAGGTTTTTTAGAATCATCTTTAATGGTATCCATAAAAACCTGCCTGATCATATTTTTTACTCTTTCCTGTATTACCTCATTAATTTATAAATATTTTTGAAGAGCAGTGCAAATATTTATTTATTTTTATATATTATTATTAGGAGTTAAATTCAAAATTAAATTCTATAATAATCAAAGTATTGATACTTTACATTTTTTTCAAATTGTTTGAAGGGTCTATAATTAGCCAGTAGGTAGCCCGTTTAACAATGAATTGCTTACACACTGGTATAAAAAAAACTAATGCTCATAATAAACTTTCATCAAAACCAGCAAATAGTAATAATTCATTAATGTATGTAATACTTTAGCGTATTTTACTTTTTACAATTCAAAAAAAATCTTGTTTTGTTATTAGGTAATCATTGAAAGTTTTATATATATACTTATCTATACATTGAACTATATGGGTAGTAATTCAAATAATTATTATGACGCAGTTCAGTGATATTAAATATCAATTAAAAAATACTTGTTGATATTCAATTGCTATGGCATGACATTGTTATTTAACTATGGTCTATGGTAAATTTCCATTGTAAATTAATTTTGCTATGTTCACCCATACTGTCATACTGTATAATATTTTCAGTCTTGTATCTACTGTCTTTGTCTGCAGTTCTATACGACACATCTACATGAATACATATTAATTATTGTTAGCTATTAAATATTATATTATAATATAATTATATTTCGTCAGATTGAAATATTATTGTCCATTGATTAAGACGATTCACGTGATTTACTGTGACCAGTATAGTCTGCCAGGCACCAGTTATCAGCCTTGAAATGCCTCGCCGTTTGTCAAATACACCAAACATTAACCAGCAACAATTTTCGTAAATATATTTTCCGGGTATATATATATTGATTTGTTTATAAGCACAGTGAATATATAATCAGAAAAAGTAACAGTAAAATACCAATTCCTGACCGCCGACGGCCAACTTTTAATCAAAACATAAAATAATAATCATATTTTAGGTATTATAACATGTCAAGAACTAGAAAATCAAAAAATTGTATCGGAGGAATCCCAATAAGTGAAGAGGCTTTGAAACTTTTACATAATACGCACGTTCCAGTGAAACCCATTGATCCGCCGACATCCAGTGTAGGGCCGTGGTAGGTTGGTTAATAGGGGATGATATATATTATAACGACGTACCCGCATGGTGTTGCCCTCAATGTCAGTGGTGACATGAAAACATCATTTATAGTGAAGCTATAACCCAATAAATTTAATGTTTACTTAATTTCAATATGATTTAATGATATATATGATATATGATTCAAATTCTACGCAAATGAAGTTACGGGCGGATGCTATAATATGGTAAAACAATATTTGCTAGGTCAACTAGTCAAAAATAAAGTGTAAATGCATTTTTTTACAATTATTTTGGTCAAAAATGCAGTTTTAAGTTTTACTAAGGGATTACAATCTAAGCCTTAACTATATAGTTTACTAAGATTTTTTATTACAACCTATACTATGATGGTATTTTATAATAATATGAATGTACAAATATGAAATAATGCATCAGCTTGAAATACTTTAAGAAAAATCTTTAGAACTTAACTTATTAACAGAGTTCAGATGTTGTTGCATTATAAAAAGTAATTGAAATAAAGCAAAATAACACTAATAATCATGTACTTTTTATATTATGTATTGAATTATTTCAAGTAAAAAAATATTTTTTAAATTGCTCAGCTGTAACCATGCAGACTAAGAAATGTTAACTTTTGGCTTTTTTTTCCTATAAAAACAAAATAAATGATCAGAACTAATTTCAGTATAATCTTGTTAATCCAAATGGAATCGAGGAAAGGAATCGTTCTGATTACAGATTTATTTGGATTAGCTATGACTTGGAAACAAAAAATGTAATTAATTTAATCTATTCTTACATATATAGATTTAACTTTTTAGATATTTCAAATACAATGATTAAACACATTTCATAAAACAAAACATTAGTAATAAAAAAGGATTTAATTTAAATTATCAGCTAAAAAGCAATATATATATAAAAAAAATGTGTGTATTTATCTTAAAATGTATTATGAAATAAATGTATAGCTGATTTAGCTTCGTATTGAACCTATTGAAAAAAAAGCCAATGCCTATAACATCCAAATTTTACTTTTGCTTCAAAATTGTGAGTAAAACATATTTAAAAATACTAGTGATATTTTTCCGTGTTCATATACAAATGATAAACAAAAATATTAAATTGAAATGGCATCCTCTAATAAACTATAATGAAATCATTAAAATTACAAAAAATATTGATACTGTTTTGTTATTGAAAATAATATGTACATATGATAAAACCATAAGAATAATAGTTTAAATAACTTCTGAAATAACATTTTTCTTTTTTTCAGAGACATATGGAATACTATTTTTCTTTGAATGTTTACGGATATTTTCTTCCCTGAAAATATACATAAAAATAATTAAAAATGTTTATACCAACATACATGTATTTATTTATTATTATATATTATTTATTTTTTAATAAAAACAACAACTCACTTTCTTTTAAGTTTCTTCCTAGATTCCAATTGTTGATTACGTTCATGATATATATGTTTAGGTACTTGTCTATGTCTAGCAATCCTTTTAACCTGTGGATGAGCAGCATACTTCTCTTTCAACATAGCGTTATAATCTAAAGCTGTTCTTTCACGTGGTCTTAACTAAAACATTTTAGTAAATAACTGTTTTATATGTATACTTCATTTATTTTAAAAAAAATTAACATAACAAAATAAATATTTTTATGTAATGATTCAGGATACCTACATGGCCTAAACAGATTTGACAACTACTTAGAACTTTTAGTTTTCTCAGTACTTTCCTATTATACAAGATTACAGCTATGATCGCGATAACCACCTAAAGCTACCTCCGTTATAATGACTACCACAATTTAAGAATACCCATGCACTGTATTCTAGTGCTGCAATTTACAATTATCTATCATTACATATATTATTAGTTTTTATTATGTTGTGTTTCTTTTATATTACATTGATATGGACCTCACAGAGGACGAGGAGTTGTGAATGGACGAAAAGGAGCTTTGAAGTCGCGGTGTTGAAATAATTGTAAAAACTGTTTAATACTCTGACGATTAATTTATTATAATTTTAAAAAAATGACTGGCGTGAAGGTGCTCTCTGTAGTCTGGCTGAATCACGTCTAAAATGATGCTGATTCGGGCTCCCTTATATATTGGCTACTCCTCCTATCGGTACCTACGTCACCCTCGTGAGATAATGCTGACCTCATTTGGTCTGTCGTGTATAAAGGAAATGCCGACTGCCCACGCTTTGTCGTCGAGCGGCGATA